>OW388302.1:44566522-44764022 GCA_936450465.1 Gibbula magus | reverse complement strand
TCTTGTGTGAGATCAAGCGATATCTACAAGCGATATCTACATTGTAGATATCGCTACAGTCAAATCGTCATGATCTTATTACATCATCAGTTAATGACATCACACGGCTTTGACATCACTGAGAACACTGCTAACAATGCTATGACGTGACAAAGATGATGACGTAACACTGCTATGGCGCCATAATGCTGATGACGTCACAATGCTATGACCGCACTGAGATCTCTGCTGAAGAAGTTCAATGGCAGTGTTGTGTTCATTCTTTTGCTAATAATTGCTGAAGAATGTTTTTAAATGATAAATAAAATCTCACCCTCGTATCTCCTGATATCGAATATATCAACACGAGTTGATTAAAGTTACAAATATCCGAGGCGTGTCGAGGATATTTTTACTTTAACCAACGAGTGTTGATATCTTTGATATCAGAAGACACGAGGGTGAGATTTTATTATCAGAATACACTTGGGTGAGATTCTCTATATAATAAGTGGAAACATTCACAAAAACAATAAATAATGCTTTATTTCCCTCCTATATTGACAGTATAAACACAAATACAAAACACGAATTAGTTCCTCCAATTTGTTCAATCGCTTCAGGTTCTCTGGTAGAAGTAGAGTGGCTGATGGTTCCCCTCCGACAGAGTATAGTACCCGGTACCCTGTGGGTTCCAGGCAACGCTTTCACCCCGGGGTTCATGATGGTAGGAGAGGGAAGCAGGGGAGTTCTTGACGGCCCCCACATAGTCTCCGTCCGGCACAGACCAGTAGTACACGGCATCTCGAGCCTTGATGAGCATTTCCTTGCCGTCGGGGGAGATGTCACATCCGTTAGGGTCGTTGTGAGAGGATGTGATGGGGACCCGATGGGTTGGTCCAGCATCAACAGTTTGACCTCCCCACCCAAAGGACGGCAGCTTGGCTATGAGACCCCGGCCCCCGTGAACCTTGGAGACAACGTAAGTGTTTCCTGCAGGGTCAACCATCACGCACTCACAGTCAGGTTCGCTCCATCTGCAGACCGAGATGGGAAAACAATGTACTTTATTTATTGGATAACTGTATTTATCATCCCAAACTGTTTCATCGATGGCGTCACTTCTTGAGTGGCAATTTGAAAATTGAACGTGTATGGGTGACAACAGAATAAAGTATTTAAGAAGTTGTCATTCATAACTTGTCCTTAATTGACGTTACAAAATTGTACATTTAAGACGTCACAATGATAGTACTGACGTCACAATCTCACCCAACTTTCAGAAATCATGGCTTCAGCACTTTATCGGCAATTCGGATTTATTATGTGGGCGAGTAATAACAAGCATTGGTCAAACTTTCTTAATTGGATAACTGTATCTGTATCAAGCTTGTTAAGTTGACATTGCAAAAAAATAGTACTTTCTAAATTTCTAAACAAGCCTGGTTCAATCACGGTGGTTCAATATATCTTCAAAGTGGAAAAGTGGAAAAGATTGTTTATTTCACAAACATGATACTTTTTGCAGATGTGAGTTTACTGAGACTACTGTAAACTTTTAAAAACGTGAAAACCATAACATGCCTGAAATGCAACTGGTCGAGGACGGACAGACTCTGATCCTTGATGACGTCCGGTTCCTTGACTCTGTAGATTATGTTAAGGGCTCCGTCTCCTCCATGATCCCCGGTCTCCGCTATATAGATACAGGAACCACCCCCGGGACATGGACCTACAGCCAGGTCCTCCCAGTCGTAGTTCCTGACGTGAGAGATGTCCAGGGTAGCCAGCAATGCGCCTGAAGGCGAATATCAAAATGTTAACCAAGGGGTCACTCAAATCAATTTTCCCACGCCAGTTACTTTGAGCAGAGAATCTGGTCGTTTGGAATACTATCAACCCGTTAAATCCGTCCTTGATAAGAACTCCACCTAAAAAATAGCTGTTCTGACTATAACCCTTATGTTACGAGATGGTACGGAGCCCGCGGTATAGTGAGGTTTACCTGAGTACGCGGTATAGTGAGGTTTACCTGAGTCCGCTGCAATAGCGAAGAGCCTGCTTGAATCTCCCTTGTCATTCTCAGTGTACAGCACACCCGGATGTACACGGCTATACGCAAGACCGGAAGCTTCGTCGATCTCTTTGCTATTGACCACGCCCACCTCTTTGGCCGTGCTGAATTGTGGGACAGCTGAAACAGAAAATGTTGATATCAACACTACAGATTGGTTTTACTGATATAAGTTCAAACAAGAAAAGCCTTTAAAAAAGAAAGTTTTGGGGGCAACTGAGTAGATCTAGTGAATGAGGTAGTGATTTTTGGTGAATGTCGGTGCTCGATGTACAGGAGGTTGGAAGTATTGCCAGGGTGTTTGAAGGTCTAGTGGGAGACTGTCAGTACTGTTTCATAATAAGATCTACCATTACAATAAACCCATGAATGATTACATGTATAACTTGACAACATGAAAACCAAGCAGCTAGTAATAATCCAGACGGGACATAACATGCGCCTTCATCGTTTCCGTTATTGACCTTGCCCCCTTAAACAATTCTAGGAAACAACTCGGGACACTAGGAAAAGTAGGTCATTCATTATCAAAATGGATTGTGGTTTCCGATTCTGGAATGCAAAATCATGTACTGGATTATTACAAAAGCGCTCCTTTTGTGCAATATATTTCAAATTAAGGTAAATAAGTTTATTGAAGTTTCTAATAGCAAAATAAGAAGAAATTATGTTGAAATGACAAAAACAGAAAAATAAAATTCCACATTTGTTTGTGCCAATTATTTCGGATTACCCAAAGTGGCACGTGGGTCATAAATTGCTACAGCTCTGTTCATTGGTCATTAGAATTGAACAGATACAAAGACAACGTATGTCATTGGCTGAAAGTTGTTCAGAAAATTCCAACTGTAATATAGCGTCGAAAATCAAACGATTGTAACTTGGGGGCGTGTGCGCCCCCAAGCAATAATCTCACTTGACTTGCACATTCATACTATATCGCCAGCTATATGATAATGAATTGTTTCCACTGAAACTCTTGCAAGATAATGACATTATTCGCTGGAAAGGAAGTGTGATATTGGTTGTGTGGAGGTTACATTGACCTGGCATTGAATAATATGTTCCCGAACTTAGTATTGATGATAAAATGTGCCTAAATATATCAATGTTATATTTCATCACCTACAAGTCCACCCAACTATGTGATGTGAAAATAACTTATGTAGTATTTCAAAACTTCTTGTCAAAATATCGGTTAAAACACATTATTTTTCAATCGTGGCGAGACCACTCATTAGATAACAATGAGATGGTTACACACATGTGTGATAACACCGCGTGCTGCCGTAACGTAATAGTCGGCCAGTGACGTCATAGTCGTTTTTGGTTGACGTCACAATGTCACTATTCTCAGCTGCTTTGGAAAACTATTTACGTCAGTCTTAAATAGGAGACTGAATACATTCCTGGAATCAAATGATATATTATCACAGGCACAAGCAGGTTTTAGGGAACATTTCTCAACAATTGATAATATCTTTGCACTCCATATTTTATCTCAAATTCTTAAGAATTCCAAAATGAAATTATACTGTGCGTTTATCGATTTTACTAAAGCGTTTGATAACGTTTGGAGAGTTGGTCTCTGGCATAAATTGTTAATGTATAATATTTATAGAAAATTCTTGAACTTAGTCCGAAATATGTATAGCAATATAAAGTCGTGCGTCAAGGTAGATGATATTCACTCTGAATATTTCTTTAGTTACCGTGGTGTTCGCCAAGGAGAAAATCTTTCCCCTCTCTTATTCTCGATTTTCCTTAATGATCTAGAAGATGTTTTGAGTCAGCAAGGGTGTGAGGGTGTGACAATCGACAGCAGTAATGCTGATTATATTGATATATGTATTAAGCTATTCATACTTTTATATGCTGACGATACTGTCCTTCTGGGAGAAACTCCCCTTAAACTTCAATCTTCATTAGATAGCTTTCGTCAGTATTGTGAACAATGGAAATTGGATGTAAATATCTCTAAAACTAAGATTGTAATATTTGGAGGGGGTGTAGCAGCCAAATCCAAATTATTCTTCCACTTTGGAGATCAATCTATTGAAATCTCAGACTGTTACACTTATCTTGGAATAAATTTTCATAGGAATAGAAGAATGATTATTGCAACGAAAACCCTTGTAACGAGCGCAACAAAGGCTATGTTTGCTCTTCTTAAGAGATCACGTAATGTTTATTTACCTCTAGACTCTCTTCTTAAAGCTTTTGATGTGATGATTCTCCCAATTTTAACATACGGCTCTGAAGTATGGGGGTATGAAAACCTAGACATTATTGAAAAAGTTCATCTAAAATTTTTGAAGTTAGCAGCAGGTTTACGACTATCAACACCCAACTTCATGGTTTATGGTGAGCTCGGAAGATTCCCCCTGAAAATTGATGTAGCCCTAAAAATGATAAAATTTTGGTATAAACAAGAAACAACTGATATCCCAACGAAATACTCATCAAACCTATCTAGACTTTTGAAATATAATGATTCCCTTAATGTTTGTAATCCCTGGTTCTGTTTTATCAAAACGCTTTTTAATCATTGTGGATTGACAAATTTATTTTATAACCCCATGTGTTACTCAATTAACTATATTGTAACATTAGTAGAGCGTGTATTAAAAGATCAATTCATACACAGATGGCAATGCGATGTATCCAGCAGCTCTAAAGGATACTATTATAAGTTTTTTAAACACTCAATATCTTTTGAACCATACCTTTTATTATCTAAATCTATAGCCTACCCTATATTGCTATTCAGAACAAGTAACCCCTATTTACCAGTTGAAACTGGCCGCTGGAAAGGCATCACACGCGAAAACAGAAATTGCCCTCTCTGTAACTCCCCATCAATAGCAGAGGAGTTCCACTATTTATTTAAATGTTCAGCTTTTACCAATGTAAGAACCATGTATATACCAGAATATTTATGTACCTTTCCAAATATACATAAAATGAAATCATTACTATGTACAAAAAAACTCTCAGTACTAAAAGGATTATCCAAATTTATCGCTATTGTAAATGCTAAAATGAAAATAATTATGTAAACTGACCTTCACATATTGTATCTAATCCATTGTTATATATTATATATGTGCTCTTGTACCACCGTCGGTGGATATACAGAGAATAAAGAATTGATTGAATTGTTAGCCGCGCGACTGCAATACCGGATGACCTATTTGCAAGTGAGCCTCACTAACAAAATTTTTCTTGCAATTCAGTGCTATTTATCATTGAGTAATAAATAAAATACTAAACTTGACTCCGTTTCATAACATGATTGTGAAACTCGTGAATGGCATCAGTATTTAATTAGCTTTGGCTCGTTTAAATACCAAACTATTCACTCGTTTCATAAACATGTTATCAAACGGGACATCGTTTAGTATTCTATATGTTGCGAAGCTCCTTCACTATGACATTTTACCTGTCACCTCGTAATGTCTTCGGGCATATGTGTATTAAAAAAAATCAGGTACTTTAATAATTTGTCTTAAACTTCAAGTCAAGTGATTTTATTTGACTATAGGCCACATGTCCGTATACAAAATATATACAGATTTACATAGATTTACAATGTGAAATTCAATTTGAGTACAATACATACAAAATGACAGAGTACCTGATGGATACAATAATACCTTAGTGTAGTGACAAATACTTTGATTATATTCGTTCATAGGCGTGATATAAATATTTACAAATATTTCTGAAGAGGGTCTCGTTATTAGGAGTTAATAGAGTTTGTGTTTTTAGGTTGCTGACAATATACCGGTGGTAAATATTTTAATCTAATAGATTTGTAAACATTACAAATAAAAAGTGATAATCGTTTTATATTCCTAAATTGCATAATGGACAGTTACGTTACATGTATATGTTGCCATCTCCCTTCAGTAATCTTAACAATCCACATCTAAATCATTTAATCATTATCTCTCCCAACTTTCTGTCAGCAATACACGATACATATTTTTTCAGGTGCTAGAAGGCTTTTGAATTTCGTTTAATTATTAATTGTGTAATATACACAGACAAACATATTGATTGCAACTCTTTAAAATCATAAAAAAAGAAACTTAATCTCCGACCATCTGAGAAATTCAAACATAACTTCAGCCACGAGAAAAAAGGATATATGAAGCATATGTATTATAGACTAACCACACTTATCATAGTATACTTTAAAAGGAATTCTGTTTTCAACCATAAGAGTAATTTTTAACCAATATTGTAAAGTTTTGCACATTGCATTAATAAAAAGAGGATATCGTCCACACTCGCCATAAACAATAGCGGTAGGGGTTTTTGGCCGGCACTTAACCAGATGCATCTTTTAAATTTGATCAAATTCATATATTACCATATTTCAGCCCAATAAAGTAATATTGGCTGTATCTGCATTTTAACTATTTTGAAAAAGACACTTATAGCTTTATTTCCAATTTTATTGAGACTGCAGATTATTTCCATTAAGCCCTTTTACCTCTGAGATGAAGATCATTTACACAATTTCTCATTTTAAAAGTTTAAGAAAATATAAAACCCAAATATTTATATCAACTGTTGCCATGAGTTCATCATTTAAAAAACATTGTTCGGCCTTGGCCAAGCGACCTGCGAGCATCGGCTGGAACTAGCGAATTCGAACCATGGGTGGTACTACGCTGAAATTCGGTGAAGCATTGCACTCAAACCTTACTGCGCGTAGAACAGTTCTCTGCTGAAGACAAAGTTGCCGTGAATTTCACACCGTAAATCTATGTAAATCTGTATTCCTGGCGGGATTCGAAACCCGGGCCTCTTGATCCGAAGCCGAACGCGCTAACCACTGCGCTATCCCGCCCCTTATCATGTAAATCCTCTCTAGTAAACTATATCTTGTTTTGAGAAGATATTTTACAATATGTTGTCTGAATTGCAATCAAATTAAAGTCAACCTCAAAACCAGTTTTCTTACATTTTAAATCAGCATGTTGAAAAAATTACTGCAGCCTTCGTAAGAATCGAAACAACAGTGTATTTACTAAGTAACGATAAATCTTTTCATTTTATTAAATAACTATGCTTTTAAACTTAATTGATTTACAATGTGCAAATGTCACCAAATTGTAATATATTTTATTAACATTAATTTCCCCGCAAACACGAGGAAGCTTGAAGTAAATATCTCATGTTTCTAAATTTCTTATTTGTCTATTTCGCTTTATAATAAATTGATTGATTAATAATTGATTAAAATGCTTTTTAAGTTCAGGCAAGTTACGATAAACTACCACCTACCGGCCTTCGCCAGACACAGGCTCGCCAATATCACACAGAGTACATACATATTTCCGGAGATTGAACACAACTAGCTCTGTCCTGTCATAGTTTGACTTATAAAACAAAATCTTGTCCCAATATTGCTTTGATGACCAATGAAAATAGCTCATTTAGTTATTGGAATTATAATTAACCAATAGAAATCCAGTTGCACTAGGTAACTCTAACCAATGGACACGTCGGAGTATTTATCTTATCACTTCTACCTAAGCGTGAACAATTATGCACCACTTATGTATACCAGAGTTTCACTCATGTTTCACACCAAGTACATAATATTTTTTAAAAAATGATAATTTTCTAGATTATATAGAGCAGTTCTCTTATATATTTTGCTTGTAAAATGGCAACTGAAATACAAAATAAAGTACACACCTCAGTCGGTTTCGATTAATTCATTATTAATTTTTTCCGATGCATTTGATTATTGCATGATACAATAAAGCATATCTGCAGTAGTTTCAATGAATTACATTGTTGAGTGGTTATGTTTTAGTTAGAATATATTTTAAAAAAATGTAGACAAGAGCAAGAAATACAATTAACAGAACGAGGCACATTTACTGATTTTCACAAAGAAGATGTTTTATTACTTATTATTATTTGTCATTGCAGGCAAAATGCTGACATGATTTGTTTAGTTATCCGTATGTGCCCAGTTATACTTCATTGGTCCTTCGTTCCTCAGATTTGCTTCACACGAGAGTTCCGTGACCACAACGGTCGTCAAGGTTACCACTTGGGATGCGAATCGAAACAGGTTAGTGTATGTTGAAGTACATAATTATCTATTATATATAATCACAGTTCAACTGTTACATAACTAGAATGTATTACTCAACGGTGGTGAGATCACTCATTAGATAACAATGACTTGGTTACACACATGTGTGATACCACCGCGTGCTGCCGTAACGTCATAATCGGCGCGTGACGTCATAGTCGTTTTTGGTTGACGTCACAATGTTAGCCGCGCGACTACAATATAAATAATAAATAAATAAAACTAGTCATTTGTATAGCTCCCTTTCCAATGAATATTGCTCAAAAGCGCTGTTTAGGGGTAGGCTTTTGCAAAGAGATGGGTCTTGAGTTTTTGCTGGAATGAACTAATGGTGGTACAGTTCCTTATTTCTGGAGGGAGAGAGTTCCACAGAACTGGGCCTGCTTTCTGAAAAGCTCTGTCACCACATATCTTTGATGTTTTTGGAACTTCCAGCTGCATAAGATGAGCTGAACGAAGATATCTTTTAGGGATGTGTATGGCAATGAGAGTTTGTAGGTAAACTGGAGCAGATTTTTGCAGTGCCTTGAAGACAAAGGTCAGCAGCTTGTACATAATCCTCTGCCTGATAGGAAGCCAATGGAGCCTCTTCAGAACTGGTGTTACATGGTCATGCTTTGACGTTCTTGTCAAAAGTCTAGCTGCAGCATTCTGGACGCGCTGCAACTTGTCAAGCTGGTTTTGTTGAATCCCATACAGTAGACTATTGCAATAATCTAGCCGAGATGTTACCATGGCATTTACAAGGACTTCTGCGACTGAGGGGTCAATATAACGTCCTATTTGGCTGATGTTCCGGATCTGATAGTAGGCAGATTTGCAGACACCATTCACATGATGGTGTATGTGGAATCCATGATATCTCCGAGATTTCGGGCCTTGCGAGTTGGTGTAATCTCATTGCTTCCCACTTTCAGATATGGAAATGACATTCTTGACAAGACCTGTCTAGAGCTGAATATTAAGAGTTCCGTTTTGTCGTCATTTAATTTCGGAAAGTTCTTTTGCATCCAAAGTCTGATGTCATTCACACTGTTTGTGATAGCTTGATACCTGTCTTCAACAGATAGGTTTTCCAGAGGTAAAGTTGGGTGTCATCCGCATATAGATGAAAGGACAGCTTATGCGTTCTTGCGATGCATCCCACTGGTATGGCGTAAATGGTGAAGAGAATAGGTCCAAGTACTGAGCCCTGTGGTACGCCATACATTAATCTCGTCTTTGTGGATTCAACATTGTTCACAAACACACACTGGAATCTGTCAGTGAGATAAGAGGAAAACCATCCTAAGGCCTTTCCCTTGACTCCAATACAAGATTCAAGTCTTGAACTCATTATCTGGTGATCTATTGTATCAAATGCTGCCGAGAGGTCCAGCAGAATAAGAATGGCAGCTCCATCTGAGTCCATTGCTTACAACAATTCTGTACACGAAGGAGAGTTGTTTCTGTGCTGTGTCCTACTCTATAGGCTGATTGCATCACTTCACCAAGATTGTTGTTCGTCATATGCTGCTGTAATAGCGGGTAACCTATTTGCAAGTAAGCGTCACTAAAAACGGTTTTATTGCAATTCAGCGCTTTTTATAATAAATAAAATACTAAACTCGGTCCAGTTTGATAACATGTTCATGAAACTCGTGAATGGCATCGGCATTTAACTCGCTTTCGCTCGTTAAAATACCAAACCATCCACTCGTTTCATAAACATGTTATCAAACGGGACATCGCTTAGTATTCTATATTTATATGTCGACCAACAATTGTGTTTTGTCCAAAATAATTTTTGAAAATTGTATAAACTTAAAATAAGGCCGAGAGCCGGACATATGCGACAAATTAATTAGCTCCTCACAGCAGTGCTCATTCAGCGAACGACGCACATATGCGTCGACCGAAAGCATCCCTTATTCAGCGAGTGACGCATGTATGCGTTCTCATTGTTTGAATGCAGAAACCCCATTCTTTTCACGTTCGTAGCTATGTCAGTGAACACTTATTTACGTCATAAATACACTGTAGATATCTAAATGTATTTGTTACATGTACGTCTTGAAATCGTTTACTGCACGTACCCATTACATAGACAAAACATACATGGAATGAATGCAAGTGAGCATAACGTAATTACCTGTAAACCATGTTATATATTTCAATAGTATTTTGAGTTCGGTTGATGAAAGTGTCAGCTTGGGTATCTCATATAACAATACATCCGGTGTAATTAGTGATTTCTGTTGATTCATTGGCAATCAATGCAAGATGCTGTTTAGTTACGGGATCGATACTTACGCGAATAGACATTCAATTAGAGTATAGAAATAACATATTTGACATTGAAATAACAGTATAGGTATCAAATCAGACGTAGACCCACGTGCACACTAATTGAAAGATAGCTGACAGGTGCGTGACCGATGTAAAACAAGCATATTATTAGACAACCTTCTTCGTAAAGTCACGCACCTGTCTGTATTGTTTTATGCACTCATGTTTGAGCATCTAATGTCAATGATGTCTGGCGCATTTACCTCAGATACGATGTATGTTGAGCGACGACAAAGAGTTTAGATATTTCAAATATATTCAAGTATATAAACATCATTTATCTGTTACATTAGTACTCCTATTCATTATTTACCTGTCATGCTGGTGATCATGGCAAATCAAGTGTACCTCTCTGTGACAGGCTTCTACATTACAAGTCTACAAAACATTTGTAAATGAACACAAGTCGGTGAAAAAATCAACTTCCCAATGCAAGGCATAACTCTTGCCAGTCTCCATTACTGGCTGATTTAGGCCTTGCAGTATTTCCTTAAGAAATCTGTGTTTAGAAATCCAGGCCCGCTATGCATTTCTGGTGCAGCGATTCACTATCTTGACACAACAAAGCGAGGGAAATACCGCAAGGGTTAAATCAGCCAGTAATGTAGACTGGCAAGAGTTATGCCTTGCGTTTGGAAGTTGGTGAAAAATATGATTATTGAAGATGTTTATAAAACGTGTTCTTTTGTGTTCACTGTCGGCGGTAGATATAAATAGAACACGTTTTAATCACATTCATAAACTTGCTTGCATTATTTTAGTGTTTTGACAGGATGAGGAGACTGGATTGAGCCATTTGTAGAGGCTTACATACAAACGATCTATTTTCGTTAGATTATATGCAGAGACTCAATGACTATGAAATATACAAGAGACTTACAGTTAGAAGGGGTTGAAAAGAACACAAATTCAGTTGGCTTTGTTATTTAGTGAGCTTGTTTGTTCTCAATTTTCAATTTGAGATATCTCCGGAAGTTTAATGAATAGAAAACAGAATAATAACGAATAAACTGGCCAACTTGTCTATTCATGCCAAATTGTGAGTTTGTATGATTAGTTAAAGTAACACACTGTGTATCAACAACAAACACACTGTGTATCTCTATTCAAGGTGGTATTTTACCACGTGTGCTTCGGAATTTTAGGCCACGCCCCGTAATATGTCAATCTTTATTACAAGTATCTCAGGACTGGTCATCATGCATATGGACACGACACTATTGGACACTCGCACTGTTATAATAAAAGTGTTTTTCTCTCATCTAGTACATACAGATTACCCCAATTTTAAAAACATGTAACTATACTAAGTGCCAAACAGTTACAAGCTATACAGACCAAACATAAATATTAATTTAGGTAAATAAAGCGAGCATCAGGACGTTCAGCTTTGCACATTGGACTAAATAGATTTCTTACATGATTTGCAGTTTGGCAAACTTATCTTATCACAGCACTGTACATATAATTGTTTATCTGTAAGATCTGACAATATATCACTAACACGCAGCGAAGACATTCAATATCTGATATGTTAATGTTTCCTGTGTACTTTTGATGGTTATGCAAGACACAACAAACAATCAGTCATGTTTATGACATGTCACTCGCTCTCGCTAAATCAGAGGTGACAAAGCCTAATTGGTCTCGCTGCAGCCAGGTGCTAGTGGAACTGGCTGCTCATGCGTTGAGCGGTTAATTATCTGTCGGCGTTAATGAGTTAAAAGAACTTTATTTAATTTTATTTCCCTTAACAGTGTCATTTATTTTCAAAATATAGACTTGCTATGAATCCACCTTTGTGATTAAATTGTATCTGAAAGGATTCGGGGTTCAATCGTTGAAAGCGCGAGCTTCATTTAAATAGGTGAAATCCGTCAAAAAATAGCGCAATTTGGTGGCAGAGGTAATGCTATTAATGCTCTATTAAAACTCTTTAAATCATTCGGTGACCACCAAATTTTCTTTCAGTTTTGGATAAAAGACATGATAAACTTGCTATTTTGAAAAAATAAGCGAATTCTAATATATATTATTTCATCGTCCCATCTGTCCTTATAGCACGTTTTTTTTGCATATTATATTTTTTGCAATTAATTATTAAAGTTCATAAAGTATATTGGTCCGTTAATGGGTAAAACATCTCATTACACGATGCGCCGATGAGCCGTATCAAAAGAAAATGGCTATCCGTATCTGAAGAAAATGGTTCGACGTATGAAGCGAAAGTGGTGTGGAACTCTTCAGTGTGAGATGTATATTTGAAGATCTCATGAGATTTTGAGAGATCCGACAGTAGGATGGTATAGACTGGTGATGAGGTCAATAACTGTTTATAGACAAGATAAAACAATATTGACCAAGGACGCGTTCGACTTTAAATTAAATTTAGAGCTATACTAATTCCGTTATATGCCAATGATTTTCAAACACAGTATGTTTATCTCGGGAGTACAAAACAATTTCCAAAAAGATCTAATTATTAAACCTACATACATGATTTAATGTAGATTTGACTGACGTTTCGTAAATTGCAAGCTGTTGAACCACGAGGAATATACAGAACGATGATGTGTGATACTATATACTAACACTATAAAATTGTATAATAGTTTAGTATTCACAGTAAGTAATACGTGCATGTTGAAAAAAGGTAGGTTTGCTTCCGGACTTGCGATTTTGTTTCAGTTTCCATTCTGGCGGTCTGGCTTTTTGGGAGTTTGTTACACTGTATGGGTCCCTATTGAATACACCGAGGAACTCTTTAAAACAGGCGAGGGTTAATGCTGCTTTCATGAGTATTCCACTTATATCACGGCTGCTAGTATCATTACTTGGGAAAACCACACAACGACTTGGTGACTATGCATTGCGGTGAAATCTTGAATAAATAATTCTATTTCAGGGCATAATGTTCACCATAAAGATCAACTTCCCAATGCAAGGCACAACTGAAGCCTTGCCGCATTTTCGTAAGGTTTCAATGCTACGAAATCAGAGCCCACTATCGATCCACTACTTTAGCACGGAAAAGTGAGACAAAGACTGCATGCTTAGATCAGTCAGTAATGGAGACTGGCAAGAGTTATGCCTTGCGTTGGGAAGTTGCATAAAGGTGTGTAAAAGTGCTGGGAGAAGGAACTGCAGACAACGAGAATAACTCATTTAGCTCAAAATATATTGATTGCTTATGACTATGAAAATCCTTATTGGAGATATGTGTGATCTGCCTGCATTTGTTTGATAAATATACACACCTTCGACAATGATGACTTTGATCAAATCGGGGCTCAGTCACTCTGGTTAAACCTCTTCTTTAACTGTCGATGTTATACGCCTCTACGGAATTGGAATTAGTTTTATCACGGGTATCTACTGTATCCGAGATATTTCTAACGAAAATAACTTTCTCATTTTTTGAAACTTTGCAACAGAAATATGAAAAAAGAGAAACTCTTCTAGATTATCAACAATTGTTCAATAAACTTCCAAAAGTAGAGAGAATAGTTTGAGAACAGAACCACTGGCTTGAACCATCTTACCATTAATGATGTTAACAAAGATATGATCTATAATAGAAAAGGTTCAATGACATTAATTTTGATATAATTTTAATCAAGAAGACTACAATTCCAAAGGTAAAAGGGTATTGCAATAATTCAACAGGACATACTTCGGAATGATGTATTTTAATATAATAGGAACTGAACAAATGCGAAAGCTTTTAAACAAATTCAATGGAAATATATTTATGGAATATTATACCCCGCTTCCGGTCTCGTTGCTATGGTTTCTTTTGTTACAAATGTAGGTGTATTAGCCGAAACACCTACAGTTTTTCTGAATTACTATACTTTTTATGATATACCTACACTTTTCTAATATACCTACACTTTTTAACAACTGATAAATTAATGGAGTCAATTTTCTAAATTCTAAGTGATGATACTTTATAAAATGTCAGATTATATATGAACCTTTAAGACACCTGTGTCATGTTGCTTTCTGGCCGAACGTACTAACCATTAGACCACGAGGCCAGTTGAAACTTCATAATTTTTTATGACCAAATGAATAAGGTTGTTATAATGAGTGATATATCACAAATTTCTTTTTCTATAAGGATGTTATTTAAGTTTTGGTGTCTAAACATCCTGAAAGTTGCGTCTGTTTTCTCTAATTGGCCATGTTGGCATTAGCCAAACATTTTATGGCGTGAATTGTACATTTCAGCGAGATGCCCAATACCGTCATTGGGCCATGTCACTTTAATTTCGAGCACAAAACATGGGTAACCATACTACACTGCACGGGCTGGGCTTGAGGCCGTATTTGGGTTGTGCGTTTCATACACAAGCATGTTTACAGCTGTATTTGTTTAGAATATATATTATGAAATAGTATCCGTTTTCACTCGACCGTAAGTGAGGTATAAGATAGATATACCCAATAGCATACTTTTCCTCGTGTATCAAATGATACCCTTCACTTTTCCCCGTGGAGCCTTACTCGGCTCGCACGGGGAAAAGTGTAGAGTATAATTCGATACACTCGGAAAAGAATGGGTATATCTCTCACGTATTTACTTTTACTGCAAAATCAGCATGTGGATAAATGGGTTGAGGTGAGGTGAGGTGAGGTGAGTCGGGGTGGAGTGGGGTGGGGTGAGGTGAGGTGACGTAAGCTGAGGTGGAGTGAGGTGGGGTGAGGTGAGATGAGGAGAGTTGGGGTTTGACGCCGCTTTCAAAAGTATTTCACTTATATCGCGGCTGCTAGTATTATTACATGGAGAAAGCCCGCGACACCATGTGCCTATGATTGCGGTGAAACCTGCTAGCATCGACAGGAACTAGCGAACCATGGGTGGTACTGTGCTGAAATTCAGTGTAGCACCAAAACCTTACTGCGTGTAAAACAGTTCTCTACTGCAGACAAAGTTTCCGTGACGGGATTCGATGTAGCCTTTATATTAGTTCTCTAATATAGAGACGAGGCTCACTGAACATACTTTAATTGTATCATTAAATCAATGACGATATGTACAACACCTTGTATGTCATAAGAAATAGATTTGTGAACATGATTCTGAAATCAATCTTTTTCTAAAGCCTCTTTCACATGGACACAATTTACCTACATAAGCAATTTACTTACAGGAGTAAATATCCTCACATAAGTAAAAGTAAATTTACACCATGTTCACTTGTTGGTATCTCCCGGTATAAGTTGACATAATATCGTGATTAGAATAACAGCATGTTCATCACTTGAGCCAATGTAATTGAGAAAGGTGTTCATACATGGGGTATGATCTCACCGTTTGTGGTCTTAAACCACGAATATGTCTTTTTAGGACACCATTTGAATGAGAACTTTTGCATGGCTAAAGAGACATTTTATGTTCTTTGTGTCACTTAATGTAGTATTGATGTAACTACCCTTAGCGATATCTTATGATGTCATAAAGAACCATTGATTATGTTGATAAACATGCAGGAAAAATTCCAAAAACAAAATGTTCTCATCGAAAGATAACTTGTAAATTAATTAATTGATAAAGGTGTTTTCCAACCTAAATATATATCGAGTCTTTTATTTTCAAGCGCAAAGCATTGTGGTAGACTCTCACACAGTAAACAAAAAAAAAACAGTTCATGAGTAGAAAGTGAAATTTGGCGTTATGTAGTTCCTAATGAAATTGAAATAGCTGTTTTTGCCAACGAGATATTTTGAAATACCATTTAACAGATAATATTGTGTGTATTTACAAGACGTTTACAAACACATTAATATAACTATCGTCACAATCAGCAATGACAAGACAAACCTGCAGGGCGAAGCTAGTCGAGAGAAAGCATCTGCACGTGCATTTGTCATAGAGACTTTGCAGTTGACAGAATGTGGGCCTCTTAATCCTTGTGATTGTGTTCAACATCATGCATGCAATAGAGGAAAATCTGTCTAATGACATCACATTCAGTGGTGTACGCTAATCCAAGAGTACATGTCTTTGAAACTGAATTTCATCGGATTGTCCTTGTATGAAAATTATTTCTCATACGCCATGACGTAGATTAACGATTTATCTAGCGATTGGTATTATTTGTATGTTTTAAACAAATAATTTGGTATTTTATAAACATAACATACGTAATGGCTCTTTATGCCTACTATAAGTGATAGAAAATGATAACAGAAGCCGTAATTTGGAGAAATGGGGCGCAGCCAGTTTATTAATGAAAATAGCAGGGAGTTGACAGATGATAGATGGTATATAAGCATGTCAAGTGCCGGCCGGTCTTGAGATCTTGGCATTGGTACATTGTTACAGTGTTTGAATGTTCTCATTTCGGTTATAATAAATAAGTAAAAGATGCATATGAAAAAAAATATTCTACTTAATCCAAATATACCTAAAATCAGACAAAAACAGAAAATGGATTTAAGCAAATTAAATGCATGGACAATTAATATTGTTCGATATTATGATATTTTCAAAAGCAATGGCACAAACACATGATGTCAACTATAAAATACTTGCCATGTATGGCTTGTGTGCAAATGAGACTCCATGAACGATTTTGGGGATATTTCAATTCAGTAGAATTTTTGTTATCAAATGCAACTTTCACTTATTTATTATAACCGAAATGAGAACACTCAAACACTGTAACAATGTACCAATGCCAAGATCTCAAGATACAAGGAATGAACTCTTTTGACTTACTTTAATTTGTATGATATTTCCCTTTCTTTGGTATTTTAAAGTACACGTGCAGAACTAGCAAATGCTCAAGGACACTATTCACAAAAAGACATCATGTTGTTTCATGTTTTACCAAAATAATAATCGAAACTGACACGTTGCGTTGTTTATACAACATTTCATTGCTATAACTATTAGGGGGTGTCAACCATTTTTACCATGAGTATATAATCTCGTGAAAACATAGAAGAGAGCATAAAAAACTCATGACTGCGCCCATCGTGTTTGATGCTCCCTGCTCAGAAGACATAGGACATAGAAAATGTCACTTGTTTCTGTTGAGATGGAGTGTAGGGGTGATATTATTGATTATTTGGAATAGTAACACATATTTTAGAGGGTTTGTGCTTGATTTATATGAATAATTGTATACATTTTGTTTGTTTGCGTCATCGCATCATTTTTGGAAACCTGTAAAGACCAGAACATTTTATATTATTTTTTAGGCCAAAAGCACGTGTGTTCTATTTCTTAAACAAATGCACGCCAACGAGTCTTCTATATCTTAAAAAAGCACGCCAACGAATCTTCTATTTCTTAAATAAAAGCACGCCAACGAATTTTCTATTTCTTAAATAAAAACGCGACAACTAGTCTTCTATATCTTAAATAAAAGCACGGCAATGAGTCTTCTATTTCTTAAATAAAAGCACACCAACGAGTCTTCTATTTCTTAAATAAAAGCACACCAACGAGTCTTCTATTTATTAAATACAAGCACACCAACGAGTCTTCTATTTCGTAAATAAAAGCACGCCAACGAGTCTTCTATTTCTTAAATAAAAACACACCAACGAGTCTTCTATTTCGTAAATAAAAGCACGCCAACGAGTCTTCTATTTCTTAAATAAAAGCACGCCAACGAGTCTTCTATTTCTTAAATAAAAGCACGCCAACGCGTCTTCTATTTCTTAAATAAAAGCACACCAACGAGTCTTCTATTTCTTAAATAAAAGCACGAACAAAAGTGTTCTATTTCTTAAAGAAAAGCACGTCAACGCGTCTTTTATTTCTTAATAAAAGCACGCCAACGAATCTTTTATTTCCTCAATAAAAGCACGCCAACGAGTATTCTATTTCTTAAATAAAAGCACGCCAACGAGTCTTCTATTTCTTAAAAGGAGGGTTCTATCGGGGTATTTTTTGTGGAAGCGAAATTCGGGAGGATATTCCTGTTTACACATATATGATATTAATACATGATTAAAACACAGTGAAATTGAAAGATACTAATGAAGGTAACATTTTGATGACTTTATATTTCACGACGTGATAAACACAAGCGCACATTTGTTTAAAAATAAAACAATGAGAACTGAAGCCATTCATCGGCGCTGCGAGTCGGGAAAACTTCGCTACAGCATAACAACAACTTGCATTGTTTATTAGTTTTATTACATGTTATGTGTTACTATGTGAATAATCTATCAGTGTATGTCTTGAGTTATCAAAAAGTTGCAAAATTTGGTACAATATAGCGTGTTTTCATTTCACGTAATGCAAAATATCCAATATCGCGAAAGACCCCTTCCTTTAAATATAATTTTGTTCGCTAGATGAAATGTGGAATTTCATCCAGCACATGACAATGCGCATATAGTTGAAAGGTGTTGATAAACCGAAAGACATAGATTACTACGACTCTCTGTTGTTTCTTTGCTGCTATCTTAGATTATTTCTTATCAAAACAGCTTGTCTTGTTTTTTAGGATTGGTTCTTCAGTTTGAAGAGTACATCGTTTAATCTTAGTGACACAATCTTCAACACAATCTGGTTCTACACTCATGTCAACCGAACACACATTTTGAGGACATCTTTTCAGAAGGGATTAGTTATTTGATTAGCAATGTTTGCACCCAATATGAAGATATTATTGGTAGGTATGCCGCTTAGGCCGAAGAGAGTGTTTGTTTCTTATATATTTATTCAAATGTGAGAGTTTCAAAGCCTTGATGAAGTTGTTTATATCAATCATTTTTAGCCCTTCCTGATCATGTTTTCTCTTTTAATTTTACCCCTCTTTCCATCCCAAATAAAGTCAAAGAAAATCTTATTTAGTTTATCTATAACTGACTTTGGGGGGTTTGGAAGGGCGATAAAAAATGTGTACTAAAGTAGATAGAGCACACGTTTTAATTACAGTAATCTGGACTTCTTTTCTCAACCCAGCCAGAATTCTGTTAATATTTTCCAGCTGTTTCCTTGTATTGATAACCCAAAAGTTTTCTACATGCACATTCATTTTTATTCCTAGTACTTCAAAGTCACCTACATGCCAGTCTAGACTGATATCAGTACAAAGTATAACATTACTAGCTTCCATTTTTCCTATCCATCAATATTTATCAATATTCATTTTGAGTCCTGAAATGTTATAGAAGTCATTAAGGGTGTTAATTGCCGCTCGTAAACTATTCTCATTTCCATCCAAAAAGAGTTGGGTGTCATCAGCATACTGTTCAAGTTTGTTTTCAATACCTTTAAGTGTGATTCCCTTAATATTGGATTCTGGCGAATCATATTACCCAATATTTCGGCCACAAAAAGAAATAGGTATGGTGAGATGGGATCGCCTTGTCGGCAGCCTCTCTCGTTCTGAAAAAAAGGAACATAAGTGCCCATTTTGAATAACACAGGAGGTTGAATTTTGAATAAGCATGTTCACCCAAGAAATCATGTTAGGTCCAAAACCAAATTTGTTATTACCTTTATAATGAAACTTTTTGAGACAGTATCAAAGGCCTTTTCAAAATAAATTAAAATTAATATACCAGGGTTGTTACATAATAGCTGCCTTGATTTTCACTAATGTTTCTTTCAGGAATAAATCCTGGGCCGTGTTCAAGATAGGTTTCAAAGTAATCGCTCAATTAGCCATTACTTTTAAACCTCTCTTGAACGCGATTGCTCAATGTAGTGCTACGTAGCAAGACGAGCAAACTTCGAGGAATTTGCACTGAGTCGTTCAAGAGAGAATGAGCGCTTATTGAGCGCTATATTGAGCGATCAATGAGCAATTTAAGCGCTCGCTGTTATGGAACGGAGCCCTGTTTGGTTACCATGGATGAGAAATTCTAATCTAATCCAAAATTTTAAGTCAATCCAGAAAAATATAAAAAAATTCAATTGGAAATCCGTCAATACCAGGACTTTTATCTTTCTTCATTGTTTTGATCGCTTTAGTTAATTCCTCTAAATCAATAGAATATACTAATTCTTCAGCTAGTCTAGATTGCAAAAAAAATAATATTTAATATATAATATATAAATATTTAAGTCCAAGTCCTTATCCTCAATATTTCTTATAGCTTCCTCGGAATATTGAGGATTAGCATATTCCTGTTTAGTTTCTAGTAGAATCGTTTTAATCATATGAACATAGTCTTTATCCTGCAACAGTGAAGTGTTAAACTTCCAATATCCTTATCCCCTTTCTTTACTAAGGTTATTAGATAAAGTTAATGTAATAACTGAGTGGTCAGATTTATATCCTGGTAGTATGTTTGCTGTGTGTGTGATATTTAACATATCAGAGGAAATCTGAAAAAAATCTTGGCGGGCCTGCTGTCTTGGATTCATTTTCATTTCCCACATACACACCAGTTAGATCGAATTGTTTATTTTTTCCAACAGCAGATTTCTTGCTTTGGGTTTATTTACGTTTTTATAATTTTCCAGTCTCCACAAAGAACGAGAGATTGATTATCAAATGTATCAATATATTCAAATAAATCACAATAAAATTGGGGTTCGTCCTTATTTGGTCCGTATACAATTACTAATTACATTTCCTCTTAATCTCATTCAATGCATTTAGGATTATGTTAGTCTCATTTCCTTGTGTATACCTTACTTTAAAAAGCTCCTACCATGTCTTTCTTTCACAGGTAAACATGTAACGGAGTTGCTCTAGAAAGAAACCTAATGAAAGATTATTACAAAACAAAGAGGTGACCCACAAAAACTAGGCGAAATGGTACATGCATGCATCCGTAGTTGACCATACCTATGGACAAAGTGATAAGATAAATGAATCAGGCGCTTTCATTTGTTACGATTATCAAATGTTAGCACAATCGGATTTTTATTGGTTAATTTCAATATCAATAATGAACGAAATATTTTCCTTGAGATAACACTCTCTTTTTTTAGTACAACGTGGACACTAGGTAGGTAGATGTTTATAAACTCTGGGGCCATGTACGTGGCGTCTTTTCATTGGTCAACAAAGCTTCTTTGAATATTTTGTTCTTATATAAGTACACCACAAGGGAGTTACATGTAGTTGTGTTTAACGTAACTGGGGCAATGTACGTGGTGTGTTTGATACTGGCGACTCTCAGTCTGGCGGAGGCCGGTAGGTGGTACTCAGTTGATAGTTTATCACGACGTAGGATGAACTTACACTTTTTAAAATCAATTAAAGGGACACTGCGTCGAGGATAAAAATTAGACCACTTTTATCTCTCTATGCTGATTAACGTGTCTGTTAACGAGTTACGCTTCACTTCACTGTCAACATGCAGTAGTATTTATTACTAATCACTTCAATTGTCTGAAATTTGGGGTCTGTTACTTGTTATCAGACACGTTAATCAGCATAGGTAAATATATCTGATCTCATAGTTATCATCGACGCGGTGTCCCTTTAAGGGAATGAAAGCAAGTAATAAAATAAGAAAATGTTTGAAGTTAAGATATTAATTGAAGCTCACTGGTTTATGCTGGTGAGATTATAATTATACCCCCGCCTTACAGCGTGAGCGGGGGTATATAGCTGTCATTCTGTCTGTCTGTGCGGAGCATATTTCTTAAACTATACATGCTAGCTTCACCAAATTGCTACATACGTTAGTCATGATCTCTAGTTGTGCCTTTGGAGGGTAAGGCCTATTTCTGAATTTTATTTTTTGCGGTTTCCATGGAAACATGACCAAAACAGTGACTCTGTGAGGAAGTCATTTTCTTCACCAAAACTATACATTCTAGCTACACCAAACTTGCTACACATGTTAGCTATGATCTCTAGTTGTGCCTTTTGAAGGTTAGAGATATTTCTTAATTTTAGGCCCATGGAAACATGACCAACTCAATTAAAAAGCGTAATTTGTTGTATTCTTATTAATGCTGATAACTCTTAAAATCGTTCAATGACCTCCAAATGTTCATACATTTTGGGATTAAACACATTACAAACTTGCTAAATATACGAAAATTTCATTTAATCGTTCCATCTCTCCTGAAGTGAAGTCGAAGCTTTAGTTGTTGTTTTTCAGGCTGACACTGCACTTCTTGATCTTAAGCTTGGTATTTCACTGTGAGCAAAAAAGAACAGTTCATGAAACAGATTTTCCCAAGAAACTAAACAGTTAAAAGATAAAGAATCTTAGGCACCCTGTTAGTTGTGTAGTTTTGATTATACCATTAAGGGTTTGATGGTTAATGTGATGTTTCTACATGTGACGCAATACAAATGCAAGCACAAACAGGAACACCTTGTCTCCTCGCTCTCGAGGACTGCCTATTTAATCATTTCGTCATTTTTCTTTCTGATTTTCTTCCATGTTAACATAGGCTATTTGAAAATTTACAGCTGTCCCACAATTCAGCGCGGCCAAAGAGGTGGGTGTTGTCAACAGCAAAGAGATCGACGAAGCTTCCGGTCTTGCGTATAGCCGGGAACATCCGGGTGTGCTGTACACAGAGAATGACAAGGGAGACACGAACAGGATCTTCGCTATTGCAGCAGACTCAGGTGAACCTCATTATACCGCGGTCTATGTACCTTGGGTTCAAATTTTCAGTTCCTCCATCGTCACCTTATATACACCGATAATCTTCAAATCCGATTTCCTTTCCAATCAATGGTCGTGTTTTAAATATGTGTACGGTATGTACCTCTTATGCTGCAGTTTGCAGCCTGAGTGACAATAACGTTAAGTTCAGTTCAGTCAGGTATATATATACTTGTTCAAAAACATCCCAATCCTCTCCCCACAGAGGGTACAAAAGTCAATTTCGCCTCAAATAACGTGGGAAGAATTGACTTGAGTGACCCCTCCTGTTGGGAGAGAATGAAACATCCCTATTTCAATGAATTGATGTCAGGGGACACTGCCTAAGATTCACTATATTCTCCAGGGACGTTGCTGGCTACCCTGGACATCTCAGGTGTCAGGAACTACGACTGGGAGGACCTGGCTGTGGGTCCATGTCCTGGGGGTGGTTCCTGTATCTATATAGCGGAGACCGGGGATCATGCAGGGGACGGAGCCCTCAACATTATCTACAGAGTCAAGGAACCCACCGAAATCAAGGATCAAAGTCTGTCCGTTCTCGACCAGCTGCATTTCAGGCAGGTTATGGTTATCATGTTTTCAATATTTGATTGTAGTCTCACCTTCAAAATGTATCATTCTTGTAAAATTAACGATCTTTTCGGTTGTGCAGATTGATAAATATCGATATATATCGAAAATATCAAGCTTTTACAATCTCAAGTTTTGCGCTCTCTACTCAACAAACTTATCTCAATACAGATACAATTCTCCAATTAAGAAACTATCACGTTTGTTATTACTTATTCACATAATCAAGTGCATTTGCCGACACGGGTACCACTGTGACGTCAGTACTATCATCGCAATGTCTTAATTGCGCACCCGTGATGTCAACGAGTGTTGATATACTATATATCAGAGGATAATAGTCCACTTATATAGTCCACTTATATAGAGGACATGAAGTTGATATTCTATTTATCATCCGAAATCATTTTTCGCTACGTTGAATAAAAATATGACATCGCTAAACACAGTACTGTCTGATGTCATCATGTTTATGACATCATGGCGTAATGATGATATCAGAGCACGGCATTGTGAGTCATTATCTGATGTTGTTAAAACTATCTGTGCTTGAAGGCGATAAGGCATTATGCAAAATATATTGTCAAAACACTAGGTGATATCGCTTGAGTTCAAAGAAGTGATGTATTAAATTGTGGGTTCTTTTTTTAAAATCATGTCCCTGTAACATGCATTCAAATCGTCTTTCTCCGGCAGCAGTATTTCGTTTTTTACACCGTTGAAAATGTGAAGTGTAGACTACAGTTGGTACAGTTGTCCAATAAATAAATTACATTGTTTTACCATCTCTGTCTACAGATGGAGCGAGCCGGACTGTGAGTGCGTGATGGTTGACCCTGCAGGAAACACGTACGTTGTCTCCAAGGTTCACGGGGGCGGGGGTCTCATAGCCAAGCTGCCGTCCTTTGGGTGGGGTGGACAAACAGTTGATGCTGGACCAACCCATCGGGTCCCCATCACATCCTCTCACCCCGATCCTAACGGTTGTGACATCTCCCCCGACGGCAAGGAAATGCTCATCAAGGCTCGAGATGCCGTGTACTACTGGTCTGTACCGGACGGAGACTATGTGGGGGCCGTCAAGAACCCCCCTGCTTCCCTATCCTACCATCATGAACCCCGGGGTGAAAGCGTTGCCTGGAACCCACAGGGTACCGGGTACTATACTCTGTCGGAGGGGAAACATCAGCCACTCTACTTCTACCAGAGGAACTGAGGCGATTGAACAAATGGGAGAAAGTCGTGTTTTATACGATTGTCTTTGTGTTTACACTATTAAAAAGGGAAGGGAACTAATTATTGTTTAAAGTTTTTGTGAATTTTCCTACCAACCCTAAATCTTCATTAGATATAATACATTATTAGGCTCCAGCCCAGAGCTTTCAGAAATGACAGTTCAGAATCATTGAGATGAGGTGAGGTAATTTGGTTTTAACGCCGCTGTCAAGATTATTCACTATTTCATATTATGACTGCTAGTTTTAGTGCAGGGAGAAAGCCAAGAAAACCATTGTGATTATGCATTGCGGTGACACCTTTGAGCATTGACTGGATATAGGTGTTTCTGCGCTGAAATTAGGTCTAGCATTGTTCTCATGGAGACTCCTTTTCAACAGCAGACAAAGTTGCCGACTCCCTGGTGGCATTCAAACCTCTTGATCCAAAACCGACTGCATGCTCTATCCAGCCTCCAGAACCCTTGATATATACTTTACATGTTTTGTGATGTGCTGAAAAATACTCTAAATTAGGTTCATCTGTATATGTTTTGCACGCACATACAGAGCCAAATATTCTTGTTTTCTACTGAAAGCAAATGTCCTCATAATTACTTACCCTCAATTTTACATAACCTATGATACAGGCCAAACAAAACTAGTGAACCGACATTGGTTGTCAGATATTGGTTGAATAGTGCATATACAATGTGAATGGCACAGTCTCAGAAATTCAAATATATAGTATACAAGATTATACCTTCGAATTTGAACTGCAGAAAATCACATCCCATCCTGTCAATAACAATCATTTACATCGAGGGGCAAAATAAACGTTTCCAACAAACATAAAGTCGACTGTCGAACCACTATGATGAGGGTATATGTCGTTGAGATTTAATTCATGATACTAACTTTCTTAATATTTTATATCTGTTCAAACACACGTGGGGTGCTGAAGTTGCTATTTCAAATGGGTTTTCTGGACATATGTTTTGGTATCTGAGGTAAAAGTATATGAAATAGGGAAACTATGTTAGTATAAAATATTGTCGGCATAATGTATCTTCTCGTACTAAAATTTTGTTGACGAATAATTACGTCATTAAACAAACCAGAAAGCCCCTTTGGACTGTAATATCTCTTCTGCTTCAGGATATTTGAAAATGACAATTTCTTAAGAAAAAGTTAAACAAGTTTCTCAGAAAAAAGAACAGATACTTTTTTCAAGTTTTAAATTTAGTTAAATTTGCTTCTAAAGACATGGTGTTACCCTATTTCAGTCGTATGCGTCCTTCGTGGATTGAACTATATGACTTTGTATGGCTACGTTTTTGTCCATGGGTGTAGATTCCCGAATACTAGTGTAATCTCCTCTAGGATTGGTTCTAGAATTATTTTGCCATTGATAAGATTGTATATTCAGCTTTAATAGTACACTGTTTAACCTTCACAGCTGATAAATAATCTCCTTCTACAATCACATAATCCACTCATACGTAAATCGTTAAACGCTTAATTTTAAAACTCAAGCTTCTAAATAGTTGATAAACCATACAAACGTACAATTCGCTAGCCACTGAAGTTCTAAAGAAACTTCAAAGTAACTAAAGGTGTTTTCACGAAAACTCAACAAATAAAATGAACATATAACCTAACCATTAAAAAGCACATCTAGGGACCATGGTTCACATGTGTTTAATGAAACTAGCATGTATAATTTGTGAGATATTCTCTGAATATTATGACTTCGACATAAATATAACGATGTAAATGCCAAAAGTCACTTCTTGGGATTATGAGTGTCGTTTGAGTTTGGCGAAACTAGCATATATAATTTGAGAGACATGATTCTGCACAAATGACGTTCTTCTTTAAGTCATGTTTCCATAGAAACTGTAAAAACATTAAATCAATAGGTTAAACCATCAATGGGCACATCCAGGGACCATGGTTGAAATGTGTATGAAGTTCGGTAATTATAGCATTTTAACAACCTACTAGCCACATAACGTGACGCTTTAAACGACCTTTCTAAACGTATCACCCGAGACTTACAACATCAGAGACAATTATAAACCTTGTTAGGAGGAACGACAATGATTGTAAACCCTGATATATTTGCTACTTGTATGAAAGTAAAGGTCTAAAAAAACTATCTTATCCTTATTTTGAAAAAAAGCTCAAAAAGATGTCAGAATACGAACAGCAACATTGACGAAAATACGTCACGAACCCATATCCATGCACTAACACCTGTGTATGCAAGCTAACGCTTTAGTCTACCACGCCACCGAGGCACATTGAAGTAAACTTAATATTAACGCACTTATATAGCGTGGCTGCAAACAGGGACATCGGGTTGAAAAGAAGGATTTTATGAACGACTCTATTTACCAGGGGTCCTCAATATAACATTGTAACAAAGCATCTTTTAGATTTAAAAACGGTTGATAAAATAGAGAAACCATTCTACCTCGGATATGGTATGGTAGTAGACCCTGATAGTCAGGAAAAACCCTCGGATGCTTCGCATCATCGGGTTTTTCCTTCTTATCAGGATCCACAAACTTACCATTTCCTCGGTATCATGGTTTCTCCTTATAATGATTTAAAGTAATATATCGGACGTACGGACAGAATGAACGCTGTATACCAAGCCTAAGATTGCTAATTTTGCTTCCGAAACGGAACTCACTATACTATGCTCACGACATTTGAAAACATGTGCAAGTTTTGTAGATTGACCTAAAGAAATAACGATACACACCAAGGGAAAAAGAAACGCTACCAACAATAATACATTTTAATCATTGAGGGACCGAAAGGGCCGAAACACAATTACACCATTTCTCATAAAGCTAAGTGAACTTCACTGTTAATTTTTTAAACATTATCTTTCACGTTTCTGAATAACACGGCTTTAAAAATATCGTCGTTTTGAAATCTTGATTTGTGACATTGGCTTTTTTGCTTGATTTATGATATCCTACAGCAACACTGCGTCATCTATTAAAGTCCAAGAAGGCAAATTGTGCCGACAATATCATGTGTTTACATAATTTTCATATGTTATGAAATATTACCCTAGATACCAAACATTATGTTAAAAAGTACCTATTTGAAATACAAATTTCAGCATCTCATGTGTCTTTGAACAGATACGAAATATAAAGTATCATAATCTCATGAATGAAAATTTGTATAGTTCTTGACCAGATATATACTCATCACAAAACATTCAAAATCGACTTTATTTGGCAGAAATACTTTGTGCCTGACTTTGTTGAAAATTTGATATATTTTCTTTTGCCCCTGAGTGTGTTTGGTAAGTCTCATTGGAGAGGTATTTTGACGTATAAATGTTAGGCTTCAATATTATTGTACGCTCATGTATATGTGAACATTCTCAAAATCCTAGTGTGTTCCAAGCAAAATTTACAATAATAACTATGATAAGGGGTGAATGCCGATCTTCAAAAACGGCTTATTGTGCTGTATTGTGTAATTGTGAAATATAACTAGAACCCCTTTAACATCAGTGACTATTTTAAACATTTGATTTTATTACAAAGTCAGAATCAGTATGAGTGTCAATGTTAGTTTTACGCGTGTTTCGACTATGTGAATCTAGATCTTCACATTGTACCACAGGCGACATACATAGGTAAATGCATACCTAATTCTTTAAAAGTGTTTAAAATGGTGGTGCAGCTCGTATGTGGAAAATTAGTGCCTTTTAAAGTGATAAAGTAGGTACGTACGTGGTCACGATGCAGAAGTAAATCAACCGGAAATAGCGGTCTTCATTGGGCATGGTATTTAAAAAGTTACTGATTCGAATCACACTTTCCCCATGATTTCAATGAACGATCATATTAATCATAGTTTATAAATTATTTTGTTTTACATCTAAAACAAAATCATGTAGACGCATCTTGTGCCCTGTAGCCTAGAAGTTCACCATTCCCTGAGTTTTTAGTTCTGCATGATTTAATTTACCTCCCACCAAGTAAACATTGAATGAGTGACACCGCGTGGAATTTCATGGCTCATTTACGACACATGCCAGGATGTGATAACTTCAACACTTTAACCCAGGTGATTCCTCGAACTTCTCTGCGATGAGGATGTTTCAGATTGAGAAATAATTTCCACACCATAATCTGTTATAACGTTATCTTTTCAGAGACGTGTGTAGACGTGTGACTTCGAAGAACAATAAACAGTAAAATATGTGTATCAAAGTTCCTTTGTGACCTATATAGATATTGGTTCAAGAGCAGGAGCTACACATAATACATGAAAAGGATTCTGTATCAGTTGCAACAAAACACCAACACTACAGATACGGTTTATTGCTTTATCAATACAAGATAATCCGCAAAACATATACTGGTATAAAACACGACTTTCTCCCATTTGTTCAATCGCTTCAGTTTCTCTGGTAGAAGTAGAGTGGCTGATGTTTCCCCTCCGACAGGGTATAGTACCCGGTACCCTGTGGGTTCCAGGCAACGCTTTCACCCCGGGGTTCATGATGGTAGGAGAGGGAAGCAGGGGAGTTCTTGACGGCCCCCACATAGTCTCCGTCCGGCACAGACCAGTAGTACACGGCATCTCGAGCCTTGATGAGCATTTCCTTGCCGTCGGGGGAAATGTCACATCCGTTAGGGTCGTTGTGAGAGGATGTGATGGGGACCCGATGGGTTGGTCCAGCATCAACAGTTTGTCCTCCCCACCCAAAGGACGGCAGCTTGGCTATGAGACCCCCGCCTCCGTGAACCTTGGAGACAACGTACGTGTTTCCTGTAGGGTCAACCATCACGCACTCACAATCAGACTCGCTCCATCTGCAAGGGGAGACTTTGTTTATTGATAAGGGAAGGGAATCAACTCTTCGCACTCTCCAATTTAGTGACACACATTGTAGTATAGTGTTAACTTTACTGATTGGATCAACTGTAATGTACACAGAATCTAGTGCCACCATTTAACATCACATACTTGAGGGTGGGTTTAGTGAAACCATTGTCAAATATTTAAAACGTGAAAAACCTGCCTGAAATGCAACTGGTCGAGGACGGACAGACTCTGATCCTTGATGACGTCCGGTTCCTTTACTCTGTAGATAATGTTGAGAGCCCCGTCCCCTCCATGATCCCCGGTCTCCGCTATATAGATACAGGAACCACCCCCGGGGCAGGGACCTACAGCAAGGTCCTCCCAGTCGTAGTTCCTGACGTGAGAGATGTCCAGGGTAGCTAACAACGTCCCTGGAAGAAAAGGCGAATATATGGAAACCAAGCCAAGTGTCTCTAAAGTAAAGTATTAGCCATATTATTTCAACCAGAAAGGAGAAATGATCATTTAACTTTGATAACAGGACATATATGATCCTTACATGCAATACGATTTTTATCAAATGACTTAATCAATTGTTATCAAAAGAGCGAAAGCGAACGAAATTTACCATTCTCTTTGTTACTCGCCAAAAATAATTAAAAGAAACATTCACTAGTGTTATGCATCTAAGAGTTCCACCAGATGGCTATACATGTAGTTACATTTTGATGTTATAAATATTGCACGAGTTTGATATTGCAGTATAAATATTACACTGCAGTATCTTCCACGGGCGAGCAATTAACGAAGCTATTTTTACCGACTATCGTCAACGCAAATCAAATCAAATCGAAACATATTGGAATAAAAACAAACTTTAATAACAAGATCTCCCATCTCCCATCTCTACAGTATTGATACATACTCAGCCTATAAGTGCATACAATTCACGAAAATCCGGTCTCTTTGTCCTGTCTGTCAGCCAGTGTAGCAATATCGATGTATGTTATCATAGATATGTGCTTAAAAGGGAAATTACATGGCCGACGTGATTAAGAAACCTTTAATAGTTAAGAGTTTTCACATTTTTGAAACTGGTGATTGTGATAATATCTTGACGTCATAAAGGTTATGATGTCATCTAATTATGTTTACGTCTGGTACTATTCACTTAGCCATGACCCCTGACCCCCATTGACATGCTATAAGGGACAGACACCGCGATATAACGAGGTTTACCTGAGTCCGCTGCAATAGCGAAGAGTCTGCTCGTATCCCCATTATCGTTTTCTGTGTACAGCACACCCGGATGTTCCCGGCTGTACGCAAGACCGGAAGTTTCGTCGATCTTTTTGTTGTTCACCACACCCACCTCTTTGGCCGCGCTGAACTGCGGGACAGCTGAAAATGGTTCAATAGCATATGATGTCGTGAAAGAAAAATGATGAAACAGGCAACCTCTTTGGCCGAGTTGAGTTATAGGACGGGTGAAATATTCATGTCCAAACATTTTGACATTGGTAAGTAATGCATTCAAATGACTCAATCATTGGATGCTTATGACGCCAATGACACAAACATACTCCTTGACCAATGGGACTAGGAATTAGGTGCACCTGTGACTACTATTAAGGCTACGAGGGGCCTCAACCTAAAACGTATTTTCATCAATTTGTCCAGTGGACTCCATTGTCAATGGGGATTATAACTTGTCGAATCGGTGACCCTGTGGTTTAAAAAGGGGCCTCATGGAGAGCGACTTAAAACCCTATCTGCATTTTCTTCTCCAATAGCAAAAGCCCTAGAAAGTTGAATGTGTAGACTCCTTATCCAAATTATTATCTTAATTGTAGATTTTGTACTCCATATAAAGGATCACAGTGGTAACGACCTAAAAATCTATTTTGATGTTCTTCTCAGGGTACGAAGAGCCCAACAAAGGGAATAATTGTGTACAGACTCCTTAGTTACGTTGAACCATACATTTCAAATTTGGTGACCCTATGACCCCAAATAAGAATGACATGGGCCACAACCTAAAAACGTATTACTTCTTCTTCTTCAGTATGAAAAACCCGTGAAAGCTGACTTGCAATGTACAGACTCGTCAGCCAATTCCAATTATAAATTGCAGATTTGGTGATTCTGTGGCCCACAAAGAAGACGAAAGGGACCATTACCTCAAAACCTATTTTGATCTCCTTCTCCAGTAAAGGAAACCCTAGAAAGCTGAAATGTTGTACACACACTATGAAGCAAATGGGGGTTATACATTGCAGAGTTAGTGACTCTTTGGCCCTCATCGTTTTCTTAAAAAGCCCTTAAAATGCTGAATACATGTGGACAGTTCTTCTTTCGAAAAACTGAATGCACTATAAAGCAGAAATCGTTTTACTAAAATCTTTAGAAAGTTGAAATGATATGCACACACGTATTGGTCAATATGAATTAAATTTTTTTGATTTGTTATTATCTAAACCTGGTGAGCTACAGAGCCAATCGCTCTTCTTTATTTCTGAAACCGCTCACTGTTATACCCATAGTTGTTAATATTCTATATATATATCTCTATTCTATACCCTACCTTATTATACCTTAACATTGCACCTGAAAAAGGAGTACACTCTAAAACGTCGTGCATTTTCACATTTAAGAATTTGTACTCCAGAAAATATTGTTGATTTATATTGTTGATTTCAATATTTATTATTAAAATAATTGATTAAATTGATTATGTTTAGACACTCCTCTGTCAGACTTCTCTAAGAGGCGTCTCCAAAGTCTCTTATCATCAGACATTTTGTTATCTTTGTTTGTCAAGTCCTCATATTTCAAAATATAATGGTTATTGATTAAAACGGTCCATCCTATTTTGTGTAAACCAAATAGCAATCACCTACCGGCCTCCGCAATACACAGACTCACAGAAATCACATAGATCACATACATAGCTCCAGAGATTAAAATCAACCGAGTCTGTAGTGTCAATATCTGTTTTTAATACTTTTCTGGTTTTATTTTCATAAAGATATACTTCTTTGACCAATGCCTCTATCTATATTTATTATTATATTTGAAGTTAACCAATAGAAGTCAAGTGACAATGTTTTAAGATAAAACTCACCAATGAAAGTTCCTGATTTACTTATCTCACACCTGTGACCCGTGACACCTGTATGTCTTATCGTTTTGGATCGTGTGTAGAATGTGTCTTATTATATTGCAGTAGTGGGAGAGTCCGGTACCGTTGTTGCTATGCATTGTCGTGAATTCACCACGCTTCATCCTTGTAAAACAGACCATACACGTACTTAGCTATTAGAAGAGGGTTTCATTAAGTTGGATGCCTTGTACTCAATCCTTTCCCTTGAATACATATTTTAAAACCAAAATCAAAATTTAGCTAAGTTACGATCTAGCCACTGGTTAGCAGAGGTCAACCGAAGGAGGCCCAGCGCTAAGTCTTATGTATAAACAAACCATTTATTATATCATATAACGATAACGACTGTAAACGAGCAAAATATTGACTTTGGGTACAGAAAGCTTATTGAGCCCTACCCGAGAACCACGGGGTCACTTGCTGAAAGCCTAATGTAACCTAATGTGGTCGTAACTCGCTGGTTTACCTGTGGGTTCAAGGGGCCCTTATCACTTTTAAATTATGTGTAAATCTACCCGAAGTACCTCGATTTAGGCAGCTCTTAGTGCGAAGACCGGCGAAAGTCAATATAAATGTTTGGGATACGTATCAATATTTTTCTTAGAGAAACTCGACAATATCAGAATGTACAACAAATTACCTTTCCTTTGACGTGGGAAAATAGGCTGGTCTTCCTATATAACATTCACGCAGATAAACCCATGTACCATACCCTATCTATCTATCTATCTATATATATATATATATATATATATATATATATATATGATGAGATTGAGATGAGTTGCTTCTCACGTGAAGTAAGGTTGTATATAGAAAAGAGTAAACATCATATGATTTTGACTGGATTAATACAATACGATGAGCTCATTTCGACCAGTATATCGGTCTTTTCAAGTATGGTTAACATGTGGAAGATTGCATATCTATGTATGAACAAATACAATAGCATGTTGTTATGCTCAACATCTTAACAAGACAGTATATATATATATATATCGTTCTATTTGTAAGACAATAAGAAAGTAAGGCACAATCAGCCATTTCGGATTCTCAGGGGAGTCCGGTAATTGAAACTGAGATTTGTTTAGGATTTTTTTTATTCAGCCAGGGTTAAATCAAACGTGTCTATCTCGACTAGAAAAGCGAAGAATGTACATCTCAGAGTCAATCTGTCATATTTCAAAACGCAGTTTTATTTTCACTAAACCTATGTTTTGAGATACTTCAAAGACATGCGTTTTTTAAGTAAATTATATGCAAGTAATATCACACGCTTCATATTATCATATTATATTATTATATTTGCGATTTGTTTTGCCGGGATTTATTCTTTGCTAAGTTTAGAAAAATGCTAATATCTAAAGCTTTGAAAAATCGTATCTTTGTTAATACACGATCGTTTTAAAAACAAGTTTTATGGCTTATTTTAAAGAAAAATGTATTGGCTTCGACGTCGTATATAATATTGAAAGATAATATGATGACGACATTCTGAAATATAATTTTAAACGAACATGGAGCGTGGATCTGTTATATCCCTTTACTTTTTTGTATATTTTAAGGGGCTTGATCGTCGATTTCATATCCTTTCTGGTCGCTAGTTTTCGACAATACAAGCCCCTTTGGAATAATGTATGTTCACTCAAATATCTCATCCTTTTAAATTTGGCTGGAAAGAGTTTTCATACTGGAAATGAGATACAAATAATTTAGAATACAATAAATAGTGTACATAAGTGAATAGACAATCCTTCGATTGTAATCATGGCTTAAAACATATGTTCTTTTCCTTTCACCCTGGTTGCGTTTTGGAGCACGGTTTGCGTCACATTTACCTTTGTATAACACAGGGATTTTCGTAGTAGTCGCAAACATTTGTGAAAATAAGACAGAACACAACTAGTAGTGAAGCATGAGTGTTGTTACAGTGATATAGAACTCTAAGGTTAGTTTGGTACTGAACTTTTGACACGACAATAGTTATCTTTGTCACGTGATTAATTGTTTTACACTAAACTGTTAATCCTGCACGTATGAACTGTCCTTAAATTGTGTTAGATAAAAGTAATACCTTGGTAGACTATATGTAAAGTAGGCCTCAATGTCACGCCCTTTAAACCCCCACACAAAGATATGGCGTTATTAAGTCCGAGCTTGAATAGTCCGTGACTATTCTCTTGCAAAGATCTCAAGATTTGAATAGTGTTATTCTAACAACACACGTTGGTACCAACCCTAAAAACAATTATTATGCTGTTTGAAATATCAAAAACCATTTTTTGATAATTGTTGAATGTCATAGAAATTGCACATTTCTGGTGAGTACCCAAAGAACCCATTGCTACCATATGTCGACATAAACAAAACCAAATGCGCAATTACTTCCAAAAACTTTGACTAACCTTACAACTCTTTCTATAAATATTACCCTTACATCTCGATGAGGTCACCGATAGTAACGATATCACTAAATCTGTCCAAAATCTACATCTGGTCTGCGATATAACAACAACCTGTGATATAATACTTATCAAGATATTCGTCTGAAGGTTACAAACACAACACCGTCTGTCAAATAATATACCACCTAGACGATGGGTGACCAAAACGGCAAAGTGTTTGTGAATGTCATCAGAATTCTGTGATTAAATACTTTTATAATACCACCCAAACGAGGGTCACGAAAACGGCAGAGTATTTGTGAAAGTTATAACAAACGCTAAACAATACTTGACAACCGCCACTCATTGAAGTTCACCAAAACTGTTAAGTGTTCAATAATACGAGCACGATTCCATTATACAACACATGGAACAGATCAACAATGGATGTGTGTAGCAAAAGTGATACAACTGTCAAACAACACAACCCATTGAGGGTCATCCAAACTGCATTGGTTTGTAAAGATCAGCTAAAATCTGTGATAAAACACTCACCAAAAGTCATCAAAACTTTAAAGTGTTCGTGAGTGCTCCAAAACGTTAAACAACAATTGAAAAATACCACCCATTGAAGTTTACCAAAACTGGAAAGCGTTATACCATATATCGATAATAACAATGTCATAATAATAGGAATAACAATGACATAATTATACAAACTAATATAACATATTTATATCCCCCCGTTGGTACTTAATTATTTCACAAAAGTCTAGTTAAATTGTTATGGTTTAAATTAAATATCTACTGCATAGTAGTAGTGGTAGTAGTAGTAGTAGTAGTAGTAGTAGTAGTAGTAATTTTTTGTATTTAGGTGTCACACGCACCAGAACATTTTACATACATATACATTGTACAATAGTGTAAAAACTGGCCTTTGAGACACTAAAAACACATATCTTACGATAATAAATATTTGAATAAAACATGAAAAATCAGGTATATTGCATTTCATGTCTTTTAAACATATTTGCATACCTTTGCTTCTCATCAACTCATCATACACTATCTAGCTGTTAATTCAACCACAGCTCCCAGTTATTTTAAATGTGTGTATATTTAAGTATCTAACTTATTACTGTAGCGCTCGGAGCATACTCAAGAGTTTGCACTGAGTGATTCACAAATATGCATTATTACATCAGTTCTATGCAGCATATACAGAAGTTATATTTGAGCTTCAAACACACAATGCATTCTTCTAACATACTTATTGACAAAATACACTCATGGGTAAAAGATTATCAATTATCAACAGAGTCAAACACAAAATATTCGATTAGTCGATTTTAAATGTATCTTTGATGAGGGTATATCTCGAAAAGATATATACAATATTTCATTCAATGAGGTTTATTGATGCTTAATTAATCATATCTGTTTAATCATATATGAGGTGCTGAAATCGGTATTTAAAATGTGTTTTGGATATAATGTTTGTTATTAAAGTTATACTTTTATGAAATATCGAAATTAAAATAATTCAAGATGGTGTCGGCATAATGTACCTTCCTTGACTTATATTCGATGATGCATCGGTGCTGCAGAGAATCTTAAAGTGAAAAGGCCATATTTAACTCTCCTTCCCTCGGCTTGTATACATCAAAACAACACTTTCGTAATAGCCCATCCTCGGTTACCCAGGGTTTTATATATGCTTCGTTTCTCTCCACTATATCACCCATGGGAAACTCACGGGCGCGTAATTTGAGTACAGATTTCTCTGATGAAATTTCCCATGGGTGATATAGTGTTGAGTAACGGAGCATATATAAAACCCTGGGTAACCGAGGATGGTAATAACCATGTTTTTAAGAAATATGAACAGATAATGATTCACAAACTACAAACTTCATTGACTATAAGAGAAATGGCGTAACTTTCTATCCCGCATGAATTAAAATGTGTTGTATTTAATGTTAGTATTGTTTTTTTTTTGCCCCTAAGTTTAGACAGTGAAAATATAAATATGCTATGCAGTAATCGACAAATTTAAACTTTTAGTCTAAAAAGAAGGATTTGTAATTGAAATTTCAAGCCGTTTACTCCCATAATGCTCATTTTGAGGAATAAATGTGTTATACAAAATTAGTCTCTCTCTCTAATGCTCATTTTGAGGAATAAACATGTTATAAAATAAGATTATCTTTCTAGTGCTCATTTTGAGGAATGAATATGTTATAAAATAAGATTCTCTCTCTCTAATGCTCATTTTGAGGAATAAATTTGTTATAAAAAAATGACTCTCTCTCTAATGCTCATTATGAGTCATAAATATGTTATAAAATAAGATTCTCTCTCTAATTCTGATTTTGAGGACTAAATCTGTTATAAAACAAGATTTTCTCTCTAATGCTGATTTTGAGGAATAAATATGTCAAAAAATAACATTCTCTCTCTAATGTTCATTTTGAGGAATAAATTTGTCATAAAATAACATTCTCTCTCTAATGTTCATTTTGAGGAATAAATATGTTATGAAATAAGATTCTCTCTCTAATGCGTCACCATTTCTGTGCTAGCACGTCAGCTTACTACGCCAACACAAGGTGTTGTACGAAATACAGAAAGGGCGATAGTATACAGCAAGGTTTAAATTCGCCAGTGATAGTGACGTGCCCGCGGTCTCGAGGCGCCTGTGATCATATCAAGAGAAAACATAAGTTTGACCGTCCGGCTTGAAAACAGACCGCCTCGGGCGTTCGGGTAGGCGGGAGTTTTCTACGCTGCTTAAATAGACTCAGATTTGTAATCCGAATACCACGTAATTATCTTGAACATTCAGAAGCGTCTATTGATTTAATTAATAGCCAAGGTTCTCTCTATCCCGATGTTATTATCATTTCGACAACATGACAAGACAAGTGAAACGTAACAAACATTGTAATTAATATCTGAGAATAGACGAACACGTCACGTAAACAATCTCGTTAAATGATCTATAAAGTCGTGCTCAATTAATGTTACATTATGAGAACATTAAAATTTGCACATCAGTGTATGAGTATTAATTAATAGATACATAAATAATGTAGCTGAAAAAGCTGCCTTGTATTTCATGGCCTTCAGACTATGGACTTACAAGCCATCACGCAGAAGCAGATAGTTGATAATAAAAGAATAACTTATTCTAATATGGAAGATAAATTAATGATAAACACTTATTCAATGGACGATTTAATTTCCTTTCCCTGTTATCAGTGATAAACACTAGACGGAGCTAGTAGAAACTGGCGGATAACCTGGCAGAATGTTGAAACTAGAAGAGAAAGATCGTTTGGAGCAATGGACGTTTGATTATCAGTCATACCCTCAGCATTGTATCATTGAAGAAGGCTTTAGAGGAGTATGGCAATGATTCTTTAATCATCTACACAGAATATTTGTATCTTTGGTCTGTAAGTCAGAATGTCCGGATTTTCAGGAAGCTTAAGACAGGAATGAGGAACAACTAAAACATGGGTTACGTTCCATAAGAGTTACTCACTGAACTTCACCATGAAGTTCGCCCAGACTACAAAATGTTTCTCCGTAGGGCCAATAACCCTAGATGTATTCCAAGAAATGGTTTATAAGTTAACTCCTCACCTCGAGAAGAAAAAAACTTTCGTGATAGAACCACTTGAGACTTGGCTAAAACTAGCACATTCCGCTTCCTTGCCACTGGTAATAGCCACACAAGTCTACAATACAGCTTCAGAAGTATTGTTTGTAGAATCTGCAATTTCCTACCCGAGATTTGCAGAGTCATCATTGCTGTGTTCAAGGTGGAAGACAAGTATTAATTAAGGTGCCCCAGAACCCAACAATAATGGAAGAAAGTGGCTCATGGTCACACTTCGAGGTGGAACTACCACAAAGGCTGGGGAGCTTTGAAAGGAAAAAAAAATGCCATGAATAAGTCACCCAGTGCTGGGTCCTTCTACTACAACTACAAGGGATTCAACAGCATTGTACTTATGGCCCTTGTAGATTCTGTCTACACATTCTTATATGTAGGTGATGGGGATGATATGGTTGTCCATTCCTGGGGCACCTATTTATACGGGGATGCACGATTCGTGCTCATTGCTGATTGGTTCGGCCATGTGATTGAAATAGACTTTTGCAGTACGCCAAGTTCGGGACTGAGTACTGGAAATGAGTGAAATATCATTGAAGTGCTTATACTGGTGAGATTAGCACGGAAGAATCGTCACGAATGTTGTCAGTTGCCTGAATTGCCTGCCAGTAGACCTTCTGCCTTCTGCAGTTTTCCATAACACAAACAGTTGAACATTTTTTATTGACAAAGTGTATCAGGCAAAACAAGTTTATTTACTTACTTTACCATTCTCCTGGCATGATTTTGACCAACTCAGAAAACCTCTCAAATTATTAAAAATGTTGGCAAATTTTCCCGAAATTATTTTTTTCTCTCCAGATTATACCCCTGAACTAAATCTATCAGTGAAGAATTCTAATTTTCTTAATAAACCCTGAATCTGTTATGCTTACCTGAAAATGTTTCCTCTACAATAGAGCAAAATTGCTGCCTATCGACAATTTGCCCAAAGAAGTCCATAAACAAAGTAATTAATTTTGGCTGGCCTTGTGATGAAAATATTTTACAGATTCAATATTTTGTTCATAATATTAAGGAGTAGTCAGACTCTTGTGAAATTATTGAAATATTTAAAAACAAAAACACTTTTTAATCACATTGAAAGAGAGTGTTTTCACAAATGATTTGACACATTCATAGTTCATTCCCAAATTTAAATTATTCTAACATGTCAACAGAATTCTACCTTGAATTAATTATTGTTCAATTTAAAAATGAGCTGAAATTGACATTGAATTCACTTCAAGTTAAGCAATAATGTTGAATTAAACTAAAAATAGGCCTAGTCCAATACGTAAGTAACAAGCTCAAACCCTTCCTTCAACTTCTTCATAACCTGAAAAATATTTATTCTTTATGTGTAGTGTGGAATTGTGTAAGTTTTTCAACTTTTGATTGTGTATATTTTTCATTAATTACATGACTTCTGAATGTAACATTGTGATGTTTCCTGAATAGATTTAAACTACAGAATGAGAATACTCAGACTAGAATTAACTTTGTGAAAATATAAATTCAACTTACATTTATTTGGATGTTTATAAAAGCATTTTTTAATCCAATGAATTATGTGCATAGTCATATTTGCAAATGACATGTTGGCCCCTTTTAACAAATATTCAAATTACTTACATGCAGAAAACAACACTTTCGTAATAGCCCATCCTCGGTTACCCATGGTTTTATATGTGCTTCGTTACTCTCCACTATATCACCCATGGGAAATTTCATCAGAGAAATCTGTACTCAAATTACCCGCCCTTGGTCGGCGTGAACCAATCAAACCGCTACGCAGCTTGGACCTGCGAGCCAATGACAATTCATATCACTTCGTTTGCAAAGCACTCGAGGTCATTTTGTTTGCCACCCGTCACCGGTTATCTCCCTTGACCATTTTCGTCTTACCATATTGAGTATTTTCTTTGGTTACTGACTTCGTCACGCCAGCCAAGGGCGGGTAATTTGAATACAGATCCTCCTGATAAGGTTTCCCATGGGTGATATAGTGGAGAGTAACGGGGCATATATAAAACCATTGGTAACCGAGGATGGGTAAAAATCAGATCATCCCAACAATTTAAATATCTTGATAAATCATAACTGCTAAATCCTTTATGATAGCATCCCAAGAAAAGTCAAATTTAAATACGAATATCAAAAACATAGATCATTCCTGAAAATAGAACATGAAAATACATAACGACATCTATACCTATTAATCATTCCAATCCAACCCAGTCTTTCTGCATGTAATCTGTTTCGTAATGTTTAAACCATTCACCCATAAGTGTACTATTTTTCAACTTCTTGTTATAGTATAGAGTTATCCCTTTTGAAACATATCCACCCCACCACCCAAATGAGCCAACACTCATAATAGTGTGATTGCACATGCTCAGTAAACATAAATCTTCTTCCGCTTTCTTCCCGTCAATAAAAATCACATCTTTACTTTTGAAGTTTTGTTTGAGCCACGATACGGAATCACTCGCAGCAAGAAATACTGGATTGGCAAACCTCTTCCGGAAGTATTCCATTGCCCGGATGTAATAACCAACGGGTGGAGTTATCCGCCCTTGATTCACGGGCACCTTTTTCAGATAGTCTCCCCTCCGTGCATGTATTCCTATAAGCGTGATATTTGGAGAATTATTCATATTCGTCACGTTTTTTAGGTTATTTTTATAAGTCTGTAAAAGAAAACTAAGCTTTATTTTCGCAGAATTTTCAATATCAGGTTTAAACCGGAAAGATCTGCGTATGGCCTCAGAATATTTCTCAAAATATTTCCACGACTGTAAATAGTCTCCAACTCTTTGACACTTATTGGGTACTATCCTTTGTTCCAACGTCACGTCGTAATCACAACAAGGGGAGGTGATTGATTTCCAGTAGCTGCAATTGCGGTTTGTAACAACTTCCGGGTCCAGTTTGAAGATTTTCCTCAGTTGGTTTTTGTCCTCCACGTATAGACGCATCTTTTTCGATACTGCCATAGCGTAGACTGATGCATAGATGAACATAAAGTTCCCTAGGCGGCCGGTATAGATGGGTTTCAGTATATTCACATCTTTCTCAGACTTTGACGTCAAGTTTGTCAGACTGTCGGAGGGACTTGACAAAATTCGTCTCCGAGGATCGGAGTAGGATGGTATCCTTATTTGTTTCTTTGAGGCTTGGAATGTCACAAGATTTAGGGTGAGTCCAGGTAGATTTGCGGCGACCTGGCAATTGTTCGTGACAACAGAAAGGTCGGACGTCCTGGATAGATAAAGGTAGAAGGTCGACAGGATCAGTAGGAATAGGATGGTCACTGGAATATAGGAAAAACATATGGAATAAGGACACTGAAACTGTATCTGTATAGCTATAGAAGACTAATGTGCTGGCAATAGTTATTGATCTGATATGACTTATATTTTCCAGTTTTGTTTTACTTCCCATCGCACATTTCGTTTTTTCATTTTCATCCTGGTGATTGGCCTTTATAAATTCATACCTTATTTCATCTCTTACGAAATGCGCCTCGACTTGTAACAAAATAACGAATCTACTCGAAGATTTAAAATAATATTAACTGTTTATTATAACTAGAAAACAGGTTATGCAAAAGCTGTAAACTATTTTCAAATTCTATAAAAATATAAACTTTTATGACACAGATAAAACGCGCCTTCTGTACAATATGTTATATTTCTAATGGTGGGTTGAGATGATTTGCACTTTTAAGAGGATTCCAAGCATATTTTTGAAATCATAAATTGATACTGATCTAATTTATTATTGACACAGTGTTAGAATATAAATCATTAACCTTTCAATATCCCTAACTTCAGTTGTCCAGTATACATCTTCAGATGCCGCTTCCTGCCGCCTGAGTGTCAATAGTTCAGTTCAGTTCAGTTTAGTTGAGTGGTAAATTCGACTGGACCTAACGAACCATGGGTGGTTCTGCAAATGTCCAAAGGTAAAATACACATATTTATCAAATGAATTATTAAAACAGGGCCAATACGAGATAAATTTGGCAAATATGAGTTGAGCATGCGCGTATTTGGCTAAAAAAGAAGTTGCCACTTAAACACTTGGATGAGTGCTACCTTTTCACTAATCTTTTTTCTGATTATAATTACAATGGAAATGAGATGTTTACTATAATGCAAAAAGAATAAAATGAGGTTACTTACTTAAATATTATTACTTAAGTATTTCGGCATTGGCCTTGGTCCGTTGTAATGCCTCTCAACTTCGCCTCGTGCCAATACAATGAACGGAAATACTTAATTAATAACATTGTGGCACAATATTCTATTTCAATGGATATTTTTGTTATGACGGATATTACATTATTATATTTGCAATAAACTATTCATAGTTCGATAGATATTATATTTACTGTCAAAGATAACATGTCTAAGTCAGTGTAGAAAACCCACGAAAATCCAAGCCAGATCACCGGACTGGTAACTAAAATAAATTACCACTCAGGAAGAAAACTGGTTGAACATGTTCCTCGTATTTAACTAATGAACAGCTTGCTAATTTACTAAATGTCGGCCAAATTTTCATTTGACTATACATGTATGTTGAAATGTTTTAATGCCTATTATATCGACTAACATCACAAGACATCTGGTCGACAATTATTAGAATTTACAATTACATTAATCACACCAGTAGTTGACCATCGACTGAATTAATTAATTCTTGACATTGAATAGCCATTTAAAAATATACTAATAAAAATTACAATTGGTAGTATGCTGATATATCAAAACTTAATTCATATTTACTTCGTCATATTTACATGAAACATGACAAAAAACGATATTATTAAGATGCATGATCAGTTTTGCATGGCAGTTAATTTGGTTCTTAAATGTACCATATTACAATAGGTGTTTGTTTAGGTTATATCACAGGGGCTTGTATTGTCGAAACTAGCGATTACAACAATTTTTCAAGCAAACTACAATCCCTGTCTGCTATAAGCATAGCTTTGTAATCGGTACATAAAATGCAGTAAAAAGAGTTTATATAAAGCGTTCAGTTACGCTGGTTACTGGACAGGCTGCTTTTGAAATTTCACCGTCCGACTGGAAGGCGGAAGTTTTCTATGCTAGTGTAAGTGCACTAGTGCAATGTTAACATTTCAAAAGATAGTATATTAACAGTATTACGATTACTTACCAGTACATTTTCTATTCAGTTTCATCCTAGGCAACCTGACAGGTATATAAAAACAAGGTGAAAATGGTTGGAGGAATGAGAAAAACAACGCATCTTGTTTAAAAACATACCGGCAAGTGATAACTATTGTATCCCAAGTTAGGATCTATCCCATCTTAAGATGGGATAGCTCTCCGGGCTATCCCACATGTGGATAAATCTCTATCTCAAATTGCGATATCCCATCTTAAGTCTTAAGTCATTTTTTTCATCAAAAACAGTTTTCTCATCAAAGTCAGTTTTTTCATCAAAGTCAGTTCTTCATCAAAGTCGTTTTGAGTAAGTTTTTCATCAAAATCTTTTCATTCCATCAAATTTAGCCTTTTCATGAAATCCTTTTTTTTAATCCTCGTTTGTTTTTTTCAATAAAGTCAATGCATTCATCAAAAGTCATTTTTTTCATCAAAGTCGTTTTTTTCGTCAGAGTCATTTTTTTTCATGAAAATCATGTTTTTTCTTCATCAAAATCAGTTTTTTTTACATAAAAATCAGTTTTTTCATCAAAGTCATTTTTTTCATCAAAGTCGTTTTTTTCATCAAAGTCGTTTTTTTCATCAAGGTCTTTTTTTTCCATTTAGGTCGGTTTTCTCATCAAGGCCAGTTCTTTCATCGAAGTCAGTTTTTTCATCAAAATCGTTTTTTTCATCAAAGTAATTTATTTCATCAAAGTCATTTTATTCCATCAAATTTTGTCTTTTCAGGAACTTAATGTTTTAATCCAATTTTGTCTTTTTCATCAAAGTTAATGGATTCATCAAAGTCGTTTTTTTTATATCAGAGTCGTTTTTTTTTTCATCAAAGTTAGTTCTTTCATCAAAGTCAGTTTTTTCATCAAAGTCAGTTTATTCATCAAAGTCAGTTTTTTCATCAAAGTCAGTTTTTTCATCAAAGTCGTTTAATTTTTTCATCAAGGTCTCTTATTCATCAAAGTCGGTTTTTTCATCAAAGTCGTTTTTTTCCAACAAATTTAGTCTTTTCATGAAATTCATTTTTTAAATCCAACTTTGTCTTTTTCATCAAAGTTAATGGATTCATCTGAAGTCATTTTTTCATCAAAGTCGGGTTTTTTCATCAAAGTCAGGTTTTTTCAACAGAGTCAGTTCTTTCATCAAAGTCAGTTTTTTCATCAAAGTCAGTTTATTCATTAAAGTGTTTTCGTCAGAGTAATTTTTTCATTAAAATCATGTTGTTTTTTTTACATCAAAATCATTTTTTTCATCAAAGGCGTTTTTTTCATCAAGGTCGTTTTTTTCATCAAAGTTGTTTTTTTTCATCAAAAACAGTTTTCTCATTAAAAACAGTTTTTTCATCAATGACATGTTTTTTCATCAAAGTCATCTTTTCATCAAAGTCATTTTTCTCATCAAACTCATTTTTTTCATCAAACTCATTTTTCCTAAAAAGTTCTGCTATCCCATCTTAAGATGGGATATCCCAACTTGAGATAGCGATTTATCCACAGTTGGGATAGCCCTGAGAGCTAACGCATCTTAAGATAGGATAGATCCATACTTGGGATACAACAATAACTACCACCAGTGTCAATCACTGGCTACTTTAACCCATGTTGCATTTCATCAACTTTCTGTACGAGCACATCAGCGTAATATAAAGGTAAGGTGCATAGCGATGTTACACTAACACATACATATATAATACTGTCAGTGATCGAGATAAGATGCGTATTTGTGTAAAATACGCATGGATAATTCAAATGTATGCCTAAACATTAAATCAATGAGTCACATATATGCAACGCCTCTTGATCGATAATAGTCATATTTTATTTACATGAGTGGACGTAATTGTCAAATATTGTTTCAGTTTTACATATTAGATCTTTAAATCTTTACATAAAATATGATTTGGCTTTAATACATTTCAACATAGCATATGTGCTGTTGAGAGTACAAATAAATTCACTCAGCTTGCATATTCATCCCAATCGCCAAATATATGATACGTGTATTTACTAGTTTCCAATTAAAATCGAGTAATATCATTATGAATGTGTAGAAACCGAAACTGCAGGCCCATTTAAACGAAGAGTAGTTATATTACATACTAAATATTATCAACCCAAATTTGTCATTTTGTCTATTATAAATAAGATTCCAAAATAACGTTTCACTCATTGGCGCGCGTCAATCGCGATGCATTGTCCGGTTCAGAAATCACTACTTTTACCTTCATATCGTCTATACACTGAGTCGACTATCATCAAAATGGTAGTTTTTGGTAATGGTAACTTCTCGATAAAGTAACATCATTCATAACATTTGGAATATGTGATCCCCAACAACACAATGGAGGTCTCTTTAATATCATTAACCATGTTCGGGGACACGTTCGTTTACAACAAACCCTGATACAGTCTGTGTATACGTAGCTATAGGAGTAAATTATATCACAATTAAAATCTTGAACGTAATGAAATACTCCTCCTTTATTTTCATTTGTTATTTTATCCCTCGATTTAAAATTGGATGAGTGAAATACCACTGAATCAAAATAAGTATCTGGAGCCCTAAATGTATCACTTGATACGCGTATTTTGACCCATTATTCTCACGGAAGCAGATACTAAATTTACTTACCGAGAGGGACACCTCATATCTCACAAATGCTATTGCAAAGTAGGTATTATCTGGTGAAGTTGTTATCCCAGCTAACAAATATACGTTGTGATAACTTTGTCACAACGTCAGCTTTACGTTGTCCTTACGTAGATCCTGACGTCGTCACAACGTCATTTTGTAGACTCCCAGAAAGGTTGTTACAACGTGATTTTTCTACGTAATTACGACGTTGTGAGGACGTTGTAACGACGTCTATTTTTACGTTGTCCTAATGTAGATCCTGACGTCGTCTGATGTCATTTTGTAGACTCCCAGAAAGGTTGCTACAACGTCGTTTTCCTACCTCTTTCCGTTGGAATGACGTCTTTGATTATGTCGTCCTAACGTAGATTTCTGACGTCGTCATAACGTCATTCTGTAGACTCCCAGAAAGGTTGCTACAACGTGTTTTTTCTACCTACATAAGATGTTGTGAAGACGTGGAAATGACGTCTATTTCCACGTAACTTACGCAGATTTCGGACGTCGGTCATTTGTTGTCTCAAAAAATGCATTACGACGTTCTGAGAACAAAGATAACGGACAGATAAAGCTTTGATTATACTTTTTAATTTGATTAAATTTTAAAAAGTTAGCCGTTTCTCCGATTAGCTTGTTTCCCTGCCCATTAGCTTGTTTCCATGCCCATAAGCTTGTTCTCTTGTCTATTGTTTCCTTGTCAGATGTTGCTCTCTGCAAACAAATAATACACATTTATAGACTTTGAATTTATAACAAAGTAATCAGGGAAATTAGTTATTTTTGTGTCAAGCATTTTGATGTAAATAGACAATTTTTATGATAATGCTTTATTTCTTTTACACAAATACACAAAACAATATTTGTGTTTACAGTTACGACATTTTAGCAGCTTTTATATTTTATGTGTTATTGCATTAATTAAATTTACGGTGTTACATCATTACAACAATGTAGCACTAACATCGTTAACGTTTATGATAAAACAGTTAACAGATTTAATTAAACAATTTGATTAAAATGAATGTTACATGGAGGTATCATCACGTTAACTATTACAACAATAGGAACTGCTATCCTGACGTCATTTGTTATGATCACGTGATCCGAGGCTACTTCCGGCAGGCAAGAGCATCGGTAAACACAACAGCAGACAACGCGCGAGATACGGTTTTATTTCTGTTAACGCATATTTTTCGTCATTCATGAATGAAATACGTTTAATTTTGATAATAATGGTTTACTCGTGTGTAGTAGTTGGGTGTACAAATCGTTTTGACAAGGGATCGGGCTTGAAATTCCACCGTATACCGAGTGCAGTAGAGAGGAGACAGCAGTGGCTTCAAGCGATCAACCGCAAGAATTGGATCCCCTCAGATCACAGTGGAAATCGTGTTTGTGGAGTACATTTCTCATCAGGTTTGTTTTAACTTTACTAAGTTTATATATATATAATATATATTAATTTTTATAAATAATTTTTACATTCACGAGTGATTGTGTGCGAAGTTGTGTTGGCTTCCATTGCCATGCCCGACCTGCCGAGGTCGAACAGCGAGAGTACCAAATTCTCTTTTAAATTTGATTTATTTATTGTGAAGATATGTGGAAAATCCAAAATAAAAGCGTGTCAAATGGTATTTTAAATGGTCATGATTGTAATTATTGTTTTAAAAAACGTTGTGATTCGATTACAGCTTCCAATTTAACGAATTGTTCAGTTTTCGATCATGCACTATTTTGCTGTTTCAACATAATTTTTCCTTCTCGAGCTGAGACAGGCTCTCATTTTTGAAAATCCTGAAATTGAATCATTGATATTTTTGCTGATATGAATCATGAATTCTTTACATATTTCGTTCTAAAATGTTTATCTCAATGACTTCTATCAAAATGACTTTGTGAATATATTTCAACATTTTATTTATTTCTTTTTCTGTAAATTTATTATTGAATGGGTATCAAATAAAACTATGACATAAAACAATAAATTGTTAATGTGATTTCTTGTCAACTTGTAAACATCCATTGTCTTAAAAAATATATTACATACATGGTATTACCTGAAAATAAAAATCAAGTATGGCCATGCACAATTTTCAGTGCTACAGTATGTCCACTTGGTGTGAAATTTTAGATAATAATTTGATGCATGTATTGTAACAATTATGTTGTATACTTATGAGTGCAATTTTTCCTAGGTTCTGCAAGCAGTGATCCAAGTGATCCTGACTATGTACCACATGTCAACATGGGCTACACCAGTACCTCTATGCTCACACCAGAGGAAAAGTGCAAGAGATTCGAGAGAGTAAAAACAAGAGACAGTAAGAAAGAGACACATGCACTGATGCAGCGTGAGACAAGTGCTGCTGCTGCCATACTTCTGGAGCTCTCCAACACCACAAACAGCGGTGTAGTACATGTCGAAGATGCTGATGATGAAGATGAAGAAAGTTATGCCCAACCAGGTGTGGATACAAAATGAGCATTATTGTCATAAATACCATTTTTATCCACACAAAAAATTAAATATATGGTACAAAATGAGGCACATAAAGTTTTATGTAATATTATTCAAAACAAATAAAGAACAATTTATATGGGGAAGTTTAGTATTCAAGTGTATTGATTTACTCATCTATATTTGTCAAGCAAAATTTCTGATAATGTGCATAAACATATATTTCCAAGTAAGATAAAATATGAAAGTCATGTAAGCAGCAATTACACTAGCTCACTAACATGGTATAATTTCTATTTTGCAACAATTTTCAATAAAACCAAAGATAAAGCTATCGAATGTAAATGAAACTTAATTTTCACCATCTCCATAATGGCTTTAACAATAACATTATTCTTAAATTTCAGATGTACATGATCCTTGCTTGGGGGTGATAATGAAGCTACAGAGGGAAAAGAAACAACTACTAACAGAGATAGCCAATCTCCAAGGGGATCTGCGTGAAACAAGACGAAAACTGCAGGCTTCCAAATTTGGAGAATCATTCCTTGCAGATGGCAACAAGGATGCAAAAACTCTATTTCTGACAGGTATACCCAACTACGCAACATTCTTATGGCTTGTGAGTTTCTGTTCAAGTGTGCTACCTGTATCCATGAACCTATCCCCTGGAAGTGTTCTACTCATGGTGTTAATGAAACTCAGACTCAACCTAGTGGACCAAGACCTTGCATATAGGTTTAATGTGTCACGACAAAGTGTGAGTGACTTAATCAGTAAAACACTTCAAGTCTTAGCTCCCAAGTTATCATTTTTAGTGCATTGGCCTGCAAAGGAGGAAGTCATAAAGAACATGCCCAAAGTTATCAAACACACATACAGAAACTGCCGAGTCATCATAGACTGCTGTGAAATCTTTATAGAAAGACCAGGTAATTTTACAGTGAGGGGAATGACTTGGTCAAACTATAAAAGTCATAATACTGTTAAAGTACTGATTGCAGTTTCACCAGTGGGAGCAGTGACTTTTGTATCTAGGGCATTTGGAGGTAGAGTGTCAGACAAAGTTATAACCCAACGCTCTGGATTTCTACAACTGCTTGAACATGGTGACCTCGTCCTGGCAGACCGTGGCTTCCTCATTGCAGACGACCTCGCAGCCCGCGGAGCACAACTGGCAATCCCCGCCTTCACAAGAGGAAAAGCTCAACTCAGTCCAAAGGAGATAGAAATAGGAAGGAGGCTGTCACGTGTCAGAATTCATGTTGAGCGTGCTATAGAAAGAGTGAAGAACTTTAGAATTCTTAGTACAACCTTGCGGATGAACCTTGTGCCACAATTTGACAATATCATGACAATTTGTAGTGCTATTGCAAACCTCCACCCTAAGTTGGTTGCATGAATTGTCACATTTCATAGTGATAAAAGGCCAGTAGCATGTTTTTTCAACGTTCAAATAAGTTGATGAAATATATTAAAAAAATAATCACTATTTTGTAAAAACCCTTTTCTCTCCGGAAAACCAAGTTAAGAAATTGGTGTACACTGTTTAGTAAACCCATGGGAATCTGTTTTGTAATTTGAAGTAATAAAATGTGTTCACATTAAAATGGCTGACATGCAATTTTTGCTTTATACGAAGCACAGTTATTACCACTTCAGATATTTGGTCTGTGTAATAAGATGTTTTACATTATAAAGTAAATAAAGATGGCATAAACTATAAATAGGAAATTTGAAAAATTAAATTTTCAAAAAACATGCTTCAGTTCCTTTTAATGCTTTATTGATATGTGAATAAATAAAAAACACACATAACAGCATACTGTGTTCAGAGTTTTATTTTGACCTTGTTACTTCCAAGATCCATTATCTCAGTTATTTTATATCAAAGCCACACTTACAACATTTGTAAGAACAAGCTGTCAATCTACTAGACTTGAATTCACAAACAATAATTTTCAAAGAGTATAAAATATCCATCATTTAGCTCAGCATCTCTCTTCTCTTCATATCAAGGTCACTCTTCCAACATTTAACAGCTCAGAATTCATAAATGTTTAACTACAAGCTGTCAATCTAATACACTGAAAATGCAATTTAACAGTAATAAAACAATAGTTTTCAAAGAGTATAAAAAATCTTCATTGCACTCAGCTTCTTACTTCCTATCAAACTCACACTTCCAACATTGAACAGTTTAGTTTATAAGGTATTACCTGGAAACACTTAAATCAACAAACTAAAACCAAACAAAGTTGTTTACCACTGGTCACTGATTTCATTTACATTTATCAATTGTCGAGCTCAGAGGAAAAAAATATCCTATTTATATATATATACAACAAGGTCATGCACATTTAATACATTATCCCATTACACAGCTTGGACAAAACCATGATCCTTTTGGCTTCCTTCGAATGTCAACACACTCATAATGAAACCAAGTGTAGGAACAGTTTGGTCCCTCACACATAATCATGCGACCATGTTCTTCTTGTTGACACAGGCACCACACATTGTCCGAGTCACTGACAGTGTCTCTGTCAACAGGCTTGGCTTCTTCCAGTCTCCTTGTCACAATCTCAGGAAGAACATGATCAAAGAAGAACGATTCACACTTTGACACAAGAGATGAGATGAAACTGTCATCGCGTGATACTCGAATGATGGCCATGTCAATGTTTGTAAAAACAACAACATCACAAAACAACACGTCATGGACATGCATTTGCAGCTGGACTTGGGTGTAATACCTATGCTTGGATTTTAGAGTCAGGTCCTTGTTGAGACAGAAGCTCTGGTCTTGTGCTGATGTGTGTATTTCATGGTCTTTGTGCTTAAATGGGCACTTGATCTCAATACACCCCTTTCCACAGCATGAACACTGGACAATGCCATCACTTGACACTGCCAGGTATGGTCTAGCTTCACTTACTATGAGTCCCACAGTTGAGGATTTAAAATCTGTATGAAGGCTGGCCTGATGGGTTGAATACTGTTTCCTTGCACGGGATTCATTATCAATCCCCCATGCAACTGCAGCCTTCTTTGAAATGTCTGGCACATTGTACCCCATCACCTTCATGACATTGTTCCGGGGATCAGTTGTCGGTTTCCTGACAAAGATGTCATGAGCCTTTGTGCCTGTTATCCTTCCTCTTCTGTGTTCATACCAGAGCGGGCTTATGGCTTGATTCCTGGTAACTTTCTCAAGATTCTTGATTTGCTCTGAAGTATATTTAACAGATGCCCATTTATTCTCACACACTTCCTTGATGTTGCCACTTGGTATAGGGTCTTCACATGCTAAGCTTGTGAGAGTGGGTGGAAAAGAGCTCTTCTCTATGTCCTCTTCTGCTGTGTCAGTTTCTTCTTCGTCTAAGTTTGGAATGCTCTTGAAGAATACAGCATTCGGACAGACCTCTTGCAAAGATTTTAACAAATCTCTGCCAGGGAGTTGTGCTGTTCCTGCTGCAGTCACTGTTGTTATCCTGGTCTTCTGGTGGCCGCTCATAATATTTTCAATCTCACTGATTGGTGTTGGCAAGAGCTAGAACAAAAAGAACATTGCTGCATTTAACAAAGACCACAGTATCACAAAAAGAAGTTATGCCATTTTAAGATATAAGGAACATGTTATTATCAGCTTATTATCTGTTATGTATACTACAGTGTTAACTCATGTAAAATAATTAAAGACAAGTACAGCAAATTTTCATGTAACAGTATTGCCTGAACACTGGAATGATTGGAAGAATATGTTTATTTAAATAAAAAAAATTGAGACAATAACAAACCTGTATCATAAGCTTATGCAAAGTATGCTATACATCCTTATATTTCAAAACATCTAGTTTATTTACTTTGGGTGTCGTGAATAAAATGTGTCCAAAGTGGATGAATATTAAATTATTTCTGCTGTTACATAATTAAGGAAAAGTAATGCTGAATAATTTTTTTTTATTTACATTAATACTGTAATTTAAATAATACATAGTTTGTAACAACTATGTGTGGCTTCTGAGTTCATACCTGCTTTCTGTATGCAGCATTCCACTTGCAAGCCTCACTTGTACACGCCTTTGATGTCAGACCAGCTCGAACTGCAGCATCAACTTGAACAGAAGTGCTGCAACATGACTGCATACTTCTCCAAGACTGCAATTTAAAAAACATAATATTAGATATTTAAAATATAATATTAGATATGTAAATATATAATGAACATTTTCCACTTTTCAATAAACATTCTTATATTATGTGAAAGACCATGACACAGACACAAAGATGATTAATTTTAACACACCTTTTGTATTAAGATTGTATATGTTTGATATGATGTGATTACAAAATTACATACATAAAAAATGCATGTATTGTAAATTACCCAGATTATTTAAATTCAAACTTCATACTGATTTACAATTTTCAATACTTTTAGTGGTAATTATATATTCTGTTATTGCTGATTGCGTTATTTTAAAAATATTCTTTTCCCACCCAATCCCTGACAATTTGACAATCAACATTCATTATCCAAACAAATTGCTGGCAAATTAATTCACACATTTTGTTAATTTTTCTACACAGTGTTTAAAAGTGGGTGTGTCCAGGTTGATCATGAAATGCACTAAATAAGATAAGATAAGATAATATTTATCAGTAAATACAGTAGGAAGCATTAATAATTTTTTCAAAAAATATTTACAAAATGAAATTATTAAAATAAAATAAAAAGTTTTGTTTTTTTTAAAAATTCTTACCCTGCCATGCAGGTGCAGTGAGCACAGTACACAGTCCCCTCAGATTTGTTTACACAGACCCATGGTTGGTGAGGTTTGTCACGTAGGCGTTGAGAAGGGATCACTTTTGTCTTCAAAAAACAGTACGGCGACTGCTCGATACTGTGATAGAAAATCGGGAAAACATGTCCACTTTTCACATACTCGTAGGCTTTTAATGATTTGTAAGCTTTCAAACTATCGTGAGTGAATTGCCCAGGCGTATCAACGAGATAGAAGTATATATCCGTGAAAGTAATGTCCGGCCATAATGACGGATCATCAAGCCATCCACTCTGTAAATTGTATGGATCGGGCAAAATACACGTGTCAGACTGATACCTCAACTTGTTAATATACCTCTCCCGAGCTTCAACTGTTAAATTTCGCACATAATCGGACAATTGATTGGATTTCATGGAAGAGCACTTCGCATTGTTATTGACGGCCATTGTAAGTTCCCGCCGTGTTGCCTCCCAGAGGAAAATGTCACGTGATTTGTGACGTCATGCTTGTAAACAGTCGGCAGTCGCTATAGTAGTATAAATAGTAGATAAACAAATAGTTACCTGTTGAAATCGAGGTCCGCCATGTTGAGATGGCGCATGTTCAGGTATTCCGAAACTTCCTTCTGGACATCTACTTCCTTTGAAGTATCGTGTGTTATGTAGGCTTAATTTTCATACAGGAATAAACAAATGTTCAAATCTCTCTCTCTCTCTCTCTCTCTCTCTCTCTCTCTCTCTCTCTCTCTCTCTCTCTCTCTCTCTCTCTCTCTCTCTCTCTCTCTCTCTCTCTCTCTCTCTCTCTCTCTCTCTCTCTCTCTCTCTCTCTGCAGTCATCACAATCAAAGATGTTATTCAAACAATATACCCTTTAACTAATTCAGTTTGTATTATTAAAAGATTAAACGCACAGAAGATCTAAAAACCAACAGAAGATCATATCAATGTGCTTAAATTGATATTCATCTGTATTGGAAAAGCGGGTGAGAAGTTTTAAGAACTACACAAAAAACAAACGGAAGAATGGTTACCTTGTAAGTCTGACACTGTTCTTGGTAGAATTAATCAGTATTTTTGAAGAAAATTCCCAACATGGAGAGAGCAGGCTATCTGTAGGACATTCTTGACGTCAAGCGCAGTCAGGTATGGCAAGATAGGAAATATCAGATTACAACACCTGTGCATGCAAGTTCCCTGATAGGCTATATTCCCAGAGTAATTGTAAGACTGCAGGTCCCATATTTGACCGTTTGCAAATAAAATGAAATATTGTATATATTCAGGTTTTAAATACCAAGGATGTGTATCATATAATTTATGTATTCATGTATATTTCATGTGAAAGGTGTTTCAGAAAAACAACCCATATTAGTCGCATATATACATTAGTTTGTGTGAAGTTATAGTTTTGTTGATTTTCATATCGCATTACGCATTTTGTTTCAATAATTGTTTAATTTATAAGATATACTCCATTGTTTTACATATCTTGAAATTATATTATTTCATTGCAACTTAATGTATATTTGAGAACCTCATGTCCTGCGCCCCCTCATGTATGGTAAATTTAACATAACGAAACCAACCATTCATTTACGGAACTGATCTTTGCGGCAGTAACTATAACATCAAAGCAAGTAACCATATAAAGTTTCTAAAATACGAAGTAGACGTAATTGAAAGGACACTATTTTTAAAAATAATATCTACATCTTCTCAAGACACCAAATATAATCTTACCAGTATGGCTACAGTCATTCAGGAGCGCAGCACATCGCTTTTAAATCAACTACTTCATGATAAATATTCCATTATCGTTGACTCAAAGTGAAACCTATTTTGAATACTTTATTATCTCATCGACTTGATTCACTCATTTTTTATTCTTTGGTAATGAATGTGCTATACAAATCTTAGACACTTTATTTCATAGAAGTGTTGTCGCTGGGATTCATGTTATTTTAATGCTATTGTCATATGCCATGACCAGAATATGTGTTCAAGTTTTTCCCTCGAGCATATTAAAATGGTAGAAAACTAACACCTGAAATAAAGCATTTACGTATACAGTATTTAACTATATTAGTATCTATCTAAAATTGTGGGAGGTTCGGCGATGAGTAAAAACCCCATTTATTTCGATATCTGAAATATATTTCTGACACGTGTGGTATATATATCCATGGACTCCTAAAGTGACACTTCCCACTTCAAAGATCAATGTTCAATTTAATGAACAATAATCTGTCCTTGGTCAATATCGTCTTCTCGGATCCATAAAAACAGGTATTGACCTTATGACCAGTCTATAATTGTATAGTATTATTACGATATTGTTAGTATATGATTGCCGTTAATAAATACTTAAACAGGTCAATAAAAATAGTAAAAATAATGCATAAGATATCATTATATTCAAATTGAATTAAATATCCAATCCTTCCCTGTGTTGTCTTGAATAGTGTGCAGTTGATTTTTACAATATTGTAACGGGGCAAAAACCTGTGTATGTTCCCCCCATATCTCCCAGAAAACTACTACGTTATAAACAGTCAAAATAAGCAATTGTTTAATACCCAGAGATCGTTCATTAAGTAATAATCCCAGGCCGACCAGCCTCTCTCATAAAGCATTGCACATGTTCTCCTTAGTGTCTTTAACATTAGATAATGTCTTACCAACGCCGGACAGCCATAGCAATCAAACGTCCAGATCTCTATATTGTGACCAGTTGTGCACCGCATCTTATAATATATAATATATAACAGAAGCCATTTCTATTGTAACCTGTCGCTTAGTAATGAGATATCCGTATCAACATTAAACACAGTGGTCAGTATAAATATAGGTCTTGCACAGTCTCAAATCAGATTCATATTTGACTGACCATTCTGCTGTTTGTGTGTTAATTTTAGGTAAGTTACTTTCCTGCTAAAGTTTACATTACTTATAACCAAAGTCTTAATGTTTGATTCATGCTTGAACAATGTATTTCTATTTAGTTTTTAACCATATTTATCAACCAACGCTATTGACGCTTGAATATGATAAAAAGCTAGACTTTATAAATGATAAATTATATGCAAAACTACCGGCGCTAGTTCTTCCAGTTACTTCCATTTCTAAATGTAATCGATATCTATATATCAGTGTTACCAACACTTGAATACTGTTTACTTTATAAATGATCAGTGTATATCAAAGCAATTTTACCTAGACTTAATTCACTTTGTAAATGTTTTATTTGTATCATATCTACCGCTGCTTGAGTAGTGTACTTCTAAATGCTTATTTATATCAGACTGCCGCTTGTATATGTGAAACTAGACTTACCTCTGTTTATGATTATTGATGTTTATCGGAGTTACTCCTGATATAATGGTTTGATATATTCCCAACCTTAATACACTTGACAATAGGTGTACCAGTAAGACAGATCATTAAGTTAATAATAAATATTTTATTACAATGTGTCGACGCCTGCTATGACCATGAAAATGATAATGAATATATTACTTCTAGTATGTACTAAAATACTTCAGTGTTGTTTGTCAATTCTCAATACCGTATTCATCCTAATAAACGCCCTCTCCTAATAAACGCCCCCAAGCCATTTTAACTCGCGGAAAATGACCCCTAATAAATGCCCCCTTTTGTATCGACTTACCTTACTGATGTTTCACTGAAGAAGAGTTTTCAATCTTGCTATCAACCTCTTATGTCTCTTGCTTCTAACAAAGAATTAGATGTGATATACGTCTTTGCTTCTAATGACGACAATATCTTCTTTATTGTGATTTAAATAAAAAAAAAAGTGTTTACATAATCGTTCTGCACCATGTGCTTATCAGCTGATTGTGTTTATGCTGCCGTTTATTGGTGTTTATATTAAGATTCCTAGCGAAGTAACGTTTCATTGGATAAGAGTAAAGACGCAACAAGATGGCAGATTCAATCACTCGATGTATCTTCGTGATTGTTTAATCAGTTTAAATTTCCATTGCAAATTGTGTATCAGTACTGGTTGGAATTTGATACAAATAATAAACTGCGACATTTAACTATTCTTTACATTTATTTGATACACTTATTTTGATAAAAACTCTGAAATAAGAACGATGTTTCTTTTTCTTTTGAACATCAACAGACATTTTCTTAATAAACGACCCCTTTTTTACGATTTTTAGAATCATTTTAATAAAAGCCCCCTTTTTCCAATTTTGTAAATGCCAAGGGCTTCTATTACGGCGAATACGGTATATGTTTTATGTTTAGATGACAATACGTAGACATTATATTCATAGCAAGTTAACCAGTTTGCAATAGTCATATTTAATAAGAGACACAAACCCATGTGGTATTAAGTTTCACAAATGCATGCATTCAGGCTCTGTCTTGTGTAATATAAGTCTTTTTAATGTAAGTTAAATAGACGTTACATTATTGTCTAGTATGTGTTATATGTCGTAGAATAGTTTATAAAAAATCAGACAATATGGTGTTCAAATAAATTAACCAAAAAGTAAATATTTAAGCAAAGCCTAATCCGTCACGGCTGGTCGCGTACTTGATTCAGCTCACTCGGCCATGTCGTTCACCTTCAGTGAACATGTCTTATTCAGCTAAATCATAATGTAATCCAAGTATCATTGTTCAAGAATGATGTTATTATTTCTATTTTAAATCTTAAGGTGAATTCTAACTATAACGTATGAAGGTTGAATTGATATTCTGTGTTACAAATGTTTTATAATTGAATAAGTGACTATCATGTATAATGACTTACATGTATGTATATTGTAAAATGAACTAATGTACCTATCATTTATGGAAGTTGTTCTGTATTCTAAGGATCATCATATGTATTTATATATCAACTTTTGTATTGAATATGATGTACTGTCAAAATATGTTAATGACACACTATTAATTAATTACACCTATAAATAAAGATTCATATTTGACTGACCATTCTGCTGTTTGTGTGTTGATTTTAGGCGTGAAGACCTGGTACCTTTCCCCATAGCGAAAGCTATAATTCTAGGCAGAAGATTGTGTCTTCAAACGTAAGCAAGAAGCACGTTTTCAATATTCACAACATCTAATACATACAGCTGCGTACCGAAAGTGGGTTCACCTACTTGAGTATTTGGTGCAAATATCATGTAATTTGCCACGTTTTTAAATCATCGTATCAACGCGAAAACTAAACCGATCATTTTGCATTTTGCTTTATAAGAAGGCAGATGAGTGTTCCATAACATAATTTGATTTGATGTATCAAAAAAAAGTTATGGTTTTGGCAGTTCTGTGAATTGTCCAGGGGTCAACCTTTTCAAAAATACAGTTTTTATTTTCTTTTGTGAAATATCTTGGTCTAAAATACATCACATATTTGCTATTAAACGTATTCAATGTTTTTTTTAATGATTTTGTTCTTATTTAGTCAATATAAAAACTTTCATTCGAAACTTAATGAAATTTCAATTTGAATTTTGTGTTATCCCTTCTGTCTATTTCATAATGCCAAATTTCATAAACATGCACCACTGCATCACAGGATACTTCTAAGAATGACTGTTTTACATATATAATTAGAAAGTCCCTGGTTACACATGTAGGTCAACAAACTAAAGGATTTCCCGTTATTACCATTTTTATGAAACGTGTGAAAGGTTGTGTTTGTATCGAACAAGTATATTGAAAAGAAACCCATATATTATGCGTTTCATATGGTATATTGAATCTGAGATAAGTTCGTCATTATGTGGACGTCAGTCTTAACGTTTTATTAACTACTTTGAGTGACTTAATGCGTAATAGTTAACTACAAGGTCGTCACAACATTGAAATACATCGAGTAATCTCATTACCACAATAAAGATTTTACCCAACCGTTTATGTTTATGGTGATTCCTGTGTGTATATCCGTTTGCTATTATTGAATTACCTTTTGTCTTTTTTCTCAAGTAATGTGCACTAATCCATTTTTTGGCTTATGATTAAATGTTTAAATGAGTGTTTCTTGCATAGTAAAATAGTCAAGTAATTTATACTTTTTGAAAAATATCGTCTTCTCATTTTCCAAATATGGCGATTTAAGTGTTTATTACGTATTTCGTAACCAGAGTAGAAATAAAAGTAATAATGTTAGATTTTTAAATTGCTTCATCTTCAATCAAGGTGGTAAATATAAAGAACCTTAAACATGCGTGTTAATGTTAGTTAATGTGCTAAATATCGTATGTAGTCAAAGTTTTATTAGGAATTGTTTATTAGATAGTAATTTACATTATGATTCTTGTATTTTACGTTATTCTTAAAACTGGTTCTGCATAAAACCAGTCATGAAACTAATCATTTAGTCAGTGTTCAAATCAAACAAATAATCCCAAAACACGGCTTCTATCGGCGACAATCATATTGTGACATGTTCTTTACAACCTGGAATATGTTATATACATGTAAGGTGATATTTGCGTTGCAACTCCAGATATAAATTGAAACCACTCACAAAGTGTAATAAATCTGCAGCAAGAATTTCACGGGAAATACTTTTAAGATAGAGACGAGAATGAGATATATTTATACACATGTATTCTGAGATAAGTACGTTATTGTGATGTTGTGAGGATGTATGCATGTTTGTATGTATGTATGTATGTATGTATGTATGTATGCATGTATGTATGTATGTATGCATGCAGCTTACCATGTATATCTGACTGTAGTGAGAGGTATAACATATACAGTATTACTTTTGTTATATTGACGGAATCAAACGCTTTCATGAAGTCTACAAATATACAGTAAAAGCTCCCCCCTTTCTTCCTCAGATACCTATATACAATGCTATCTGGTGTAAATATATCATGGGTACTACAATACTTTTCTCGAACACCTTGTTATTTTGATATAAGTGGATATCCAAGAGTTAATAGATTATCTAGTATATCAGTATTTTGTTCAAAGAATTCAAAAATGCAATTACTCTATAGTTGTTTATATCGCCTCTAACACACGTGTAAGCAAGCCAATATTCTCGGGGTCTGAGAAATTGCAAATGTTTAAGACTCGATGAAACAGACTTCTCATAAAAGTAAGCCATAATTAATTGCTTCTCTTAAAGGTACATCCATTGTGTTGTTTGGGGTCAAATATGCCAAACGTTATAAATTCGTCTTACTTTATAGGGAAGGACCTACTGTTACCGAAAACTACCATTTTGATGATACTCGACTTAGTATATTGATGATATGAAGGTAAAAGTGTCGATTTCTGATCGAAAACCGGACAATGCACCGCGTGTGGCGCGCGCCAGTGAGTCAAACGTAATTTTGGAATTTTTTTTAAACCAGATAAAATAACAACTTTGGGTTGATAATGTTAAATAGGTCATATAACTACTGTGCATGTAAATAGGACATGCACTTTCGGTTTCTGCAAATGCATAATTGATGTTACTCGATTTTAATCTGAAACTAGTAATTATGATATATTTGGCGATTGGGGATGAATATGCAAGCTGAGTGAATTTGTTTGTATTGTAAGCAGCAGATTTGGTGTGTTGGAACGTATTAAAGCCAAATAAAAGTTTATGAAACACAATGGATGCACCTTTAAAGGGACTCCGTGTCGAGAATAAAAATCAGATCATGTGTATCTACCTTTGCTGATTAACATGTCTGCTAACAAGTCACAGACACCACATTTCAGACAATTGACGTAATTGGTAATTAAATCTACTGCATGTAGACAGTGAAGTGAAGCGTAACTCGTTAGCAGACACTCTAATCAACTAAGTGACATACAATGTAAAGATGGGACTCGATTTTATCCTCGACGCAGTGTCCCTTTAAAAGTTTTGCGCTGCACGTGCGTGGAATCCATTTCATGAGGGTCGAAGCAACTTGTACGATATCCGATGAATGAGCACCGAAATTTGCAAAATAATTGATTTGAGTGTCTCATAATTGAAATTTATTGTTTCAAATGTATTCAATTATCACATATGCATTAAGCTTACTTGGACAGTTTAAAAACTGCCTCATACGAAATGGTATGTTGGTTAATACTTGAAACAGATGATGCTTTGCCTACAAATAGAATATGATGTAGATGTGTGGGCAAAATGAAGTTTGAAGATTGTAAGTGTAATATTACATCGGAGCTGGGTATTTAGAAAGTTGTATACATCTTGTCAAATTTTCTTTAGTAAATCATAGTCAAAGAATACATGTGATGCATCTTCTAAGTGCTCAATAAGCTGTAGCGAATCAGCAGGCCAGTCCATCACATTGATTCCACATTTCCTTAAATCATCACACTGTCACCGCCAAATCATTCCCGCTCTCTAACACATACAAAGTGTGCACACCTACATGTATACCTTAGTTTAAACATTGTGTAAATTGACGTTCATTGTAACATCAATAACATTGCATCACATACAATGACATTGAATCAACATAATTATATCCATGAGTGCAATAATCATTCTCGAGCATATCCTGTGATCAGTGGTGCATGTTAATGAAATGAGTAAAAAATTTCTGATATGGATAAAATGAGAAGAATTTGATCACAAATGCTTTGAATGAGAATAATTCCTATATGATGCATGTTTGATCCAGATGATTACACACTGTATATTGCACAGATGAAAATAAAAACTAGTTATTAAAATATTGACCACTTGTCGCTTCAAAGAACTGCCAGAAACTATAACTGTATGAGGCATGAAATCAGATGTCCTTATGGTACTCTCAACTGTCGTCATTGAATGCAAAAATGCAAAATGATCGGTTAAGTTTTGCATTGATGTGATGCTTCAAAGGTTTGCCAATTACACGATATTTGCACTGAAATACTGAAAATAAATTAACAAACTTTCGGTACTCCAAGGGGAAGTTGAGAATGAAAAAGGAACATTGTTGGTCCTTATACCAGGGTTATAATGTGTGTAGCACTTTGAGCATGGCCCTTTGTGTTGTGGATTTAGCGCGATATACATGTAAGTATTATTATTATTATTACATATTGCTATGCAGTTGATTATGTTTCGGTATGCCACATACCATTCATGACCTACCAGTAAGCAAAGTTGATGTCCAAATTGCCGGGTAAATGGACGCCTGGCCAGGTGGGGTAAGGTAGAGGAGTCTGGGTCGCCATCGCGCAAGTCTAAGGTGAGTTTACACTTGCACGAATTTTCCATCCGCATTTCAAGACCTCAGTGCGTGCCAATGCATGAAGCAATTTTACATAATTTGTTTACATAACAATGCGCAATATTCGCGCAGAACTCACGTATATGCTGCGCATTTGACGTGCAAAATTGCACACAAAGTGACACGAATTGACCCCACACTGCATGCATAATTCCTGCTATGGTCCGATGAAGTTGCCTTTTGGTACGGAGTATGCGCAAATGCACGCACAGGCACGACTAAATCACACATGCTTGTCAAGATCGTGACCTTTTTTAGTCACGCTTGGTGTACAGTACTGCCCGCATTGGAGATGTATATAAAGTCAGTATCGATCCCATCTTAAATCAGTTCATCCTCTACTTTCACAAAGTGAACACCATGGACAACTCACAAGATATCACCATTATTGAAGAGAGGAAAGGCTCTTATCTGACAGTGGCTGCACTTCTACTTCTTGGAGACGAAAAACAAAATACAGGAAGCAAAATGTCGTTGAACCCCAAACTTGTACGAGGTAAGCTAGAACAAAGATGGTTTGGAATGATTGACCAGAAGACACTATTTCGGACACTATGAACAGTTACTCACTGAACTTCATCGTGAAGATCGCTCAGACTACAAAATGTTTCTCGTAGGGCCTACAACCCTAGATGTATTCCAAGAAATGATAAGTTCACTGCTCACCTGGAGAAGAAAACACTTTCGTGAGAGAACCACTTTAGGTTGGGCTGAAACTAGTAAACACATTCCGCTTCCTTGCAACTGGTGATAGCTTCGCAAGTCTACAATACAGCTTCAGAAATATTGTTTGTAGAATCTGCAATTTCCTACCAGAGACTTGCAGAGTCATCATTGATGTGTTCATGGTGGAAGTACTAAGGTGCCCCAGAACCCAACAATAGTGGAATAAAGTGGCTCATGGTTACATTTCGAGCTGGAACTTCCACAAATGCTGGGGAGCTTTGAATGGAAAAAAAATGCCATGTAGAAGCCACCCAGTGCTGGGTCCTTTTACTACAACTACAAGGGATTCCACAGCATTGTACGTATGGCCCTTGTAGATTCTGTCTACAAATTCTTAGATGTAGGGTGTTGGGGATGATATGGCTGTCCATTCCTGTGACACCTATGTATACGGGGGTGCACGATGCGTGCTCATTGCTGATTGGTTCGACCATGTGATTGAAATAGTGCAGTGCGCCAAGTGCAAGACTGAGTACTGGAAATTCGTAAAACATTATTGAAGTGCGTATACTGGTGATAATATATTCGTGCCATTAGCACGGAAGAGTGGTCACGAATGTTGTCAAGTGTCTGAATTGCGTGCCAATTGCTTGAAATGCTCAACCTTGTCTTGACACAAGAAATCTGTGCACGCATTACACGACACAACATGAATAAGATATGAACAAGTGGAGACAAGTTCACGAATATATTGTGCAAATTGGTTATTTCTTTACCCATTGTTACGCACTCACGAACAGTTAACTAATTATTCCCGCTGGTTTGCGATGAAGATACGCATTGCCACGAATTAATGCGTGCCAATGCCGATTCGAAAGTCTGAGTGTGATGGGGTACGTGGACTCGTCTCCCATGTCTACCCAGTTTATATTCGTTGTACAGCTGCATACCGGAAGTTCGTTCTGTGGCCTCCATCATCTCAAGTTCTGCAGATATTTGACCGTTTAGTTTGATTCTTTTTGTTACATCAGGGAAAACCGTAGATTATTTTATTCATCAATAAATACTTTAATTTGCAGCAATTTTCAAAATAATTTTAAGTTACCCCTTTGTCAAATGACAAACACTCTTTACGTACTTTACACGTTTTCTTGTGTTGATTACCCGCAAAACTTTAAGAGAAGCATCCGCAATTATTTAAAAAAAAATTAAAACCCTAAAGTTCATACGTGCCCAAAAATATAGATCATTGGCTAAAACATTTGCTTAGTTTATATTCATTTTGATCCTGTCATTTAATAGAACGTTTCTATTGCATTCTTGACGTACCCATCTGTGTATCAGAAGAATCTGTCCTGCCTGGTAACAAGGCTTCCTGCTAAGTTCCATTCCATTAAGTTCTATCGCCCTGACATATCATGATTTAATCTTATAATGCCTTGTATTTCAACTGATATAACTATATAGATAAGGAGAGACTGGCACGCCCTGTTTACAAACCCTAGACCTCTCCCGTTGGGCAACATTATGAAATATGCCCATTTTGTATCACAGCTGTCATACTGTTACCAGATTTGAATCCATTTCATAATATTGGCCAAAATGAAATACTAAAATTACCTGTATTATAAATGGTTTGGCGATAGTATCAAAGGTTTTTTCAATGTCGATCAATAGTAGAAGACCAGGGTTTTTAGTGAAAATTGCTTTGTGAAAAAAATGCAATGTACCAGATGGCCTTTTTTTGTGATAAATAAAAAAATGTAACGTGAAACTATGCAAAGCATACTTGCTCTCGATGTCATCCAGTGTGGTGTTACAGACAATTAGTTCCCTTGCTTTGTACACTGTTCGGGTAAAGAAAGTTGAAGTTTAAAATGTGTGCCAAATTCGAGTTTTATTAAAGTTGATAACACATGGTGTCATCCGGAGCTTGTTCTGGACATAATACAGCTTCTCAATTAAGTCGAAAATCCAAAATCGGCGGAGGTCATAGATTAATTTGGATATAGGCAAACGTACCAAAATGTTCCATGACATCAGCTCATTGGTTACATGAAAAGAAATATTAAAAAATATAACCAAAAAAAGTAGCGAGTACACTAATCTGGTCAGTGTTGCCAATATAAATTTTTAGATGAACATAAGCGCAAAAACAAGTCAAAAGAAGTTAACATACAAAACAAAATAAGTTTGAACAATTAAAATTATATTTAAGTCAAAAAAGTTTTCTCTTGTTGATTTGAACTCTTGAACTCAGCCTGGTGAATTAGAAATCGAACACTCTACCGTTATACCAAGGATACATCTGATTTCGTTCAGGAAAATTACTGATACTGTGTTATTCATCTTTAAGACACTGTTTTGTTACGATAATATTTATGGAAATTAAGGAAATTAATGTAGAACCTGTTGATATTTTCCCCCAGATCACTTCTTTGCTCTTGGTAGAATCATTATGCATTGATGATATAACGTCAACATACACTGTACAGCAAATGTGTAGGTTATTTCAGCATGAGCATCAACATCATTATAAATATCCAGAACCGAAACTACAAGTCCCATTGACATGCACAGACCGTTAAAGCAATATAAACCTACATTGTTGTGCTTGTGTGTGTTGTAAATAGGTTTCCAATATTACGTTTGTCTAATAGATGTGCGGTAGTCGTGGTGTAGTGTCCGGTTTTCGATCAGAACTACTTTAACATATATCTTGTCATTATCCTGAGTCGATTATCTTCAAATTGGTAATCTTCAGTACCTCTCAATGCAATAAAACACCATCTATAACGTTTAGCAGGACTGACCCCCCCCCCCCCCCCCCCCCCCCCCCCCCCCCCCCCCCCCCCCCCACCAACACAATGTATGTCAGAACGAAAGTGGGAAATTCCTCTGTTTACACATCAAAATGAAATGGACTGCATTGACTCTGAATTGCTTCCAGGTTGAAGTAAAAGTTCGTAGCCATGTCCATCGCCTCTACAATAGAAACTACTGAAAATCAAATAAGGAGTGGTCTCTTGTCTTGTGACGCTTCAATAAAATCTTCCTCAAGTCAGTTCAAATCAAACTTGCTAAATTTTTACTTTGAAAGGTGATTGTGAAACAAGTATTATAGGAGTTTACTCAAAATATAACAAACTTGTTATTCCCAAATGTTTCAGCTGCATATAAATCTAAGTTTCAGCGCTTAGATGCAACTATCTTAAAAGTGGTGTTTCCGCAAAAGTGCATGATCAAAAACTTTGAAAAAAGGTTAAAATTAAATATGGCGTCGAAACCACGTGACCTACGACTTCGCAATGATAACACATTTTGCTTGTCTAGTTATTAAGCATCTTTTAAAACAAGTTGCGAGTCTCTAATATGTCATTGGGATTATTTATAGCGAAGAACAATGTGGGAAAAGTATTAAGAGTTCGCTAATGCATTTGAGTATCGTTTAATCACCAACCCTTTAGCTGCACATATATATATAAGTTTGAGCTCTTAGATGCTAGTGTCGTCAGAGGAGAAGATTGCCAAAGGTGCATTGGGTCGAAAAATTGCAAAATGTGTCTAAAACAAAATGGCGGCAAAACCACCTGTCTTATGAATTCGCCATGATTTACTGTTTTGGCCGCATGGTCATTGCGCATATTTTGCAAAAACTTACAAGTCTCTAAGTGCATTTTAAAAAATTTTCCCATGTTAAAAATCGAAATTTGGATTCGAACTGGACCTTTAATGGCTGAACCGATTAGGCCCAAAAGCTTTGCATAGTGTGTGCTGATTAAGGGCTGACAGACTGTAAAGTTTGGTTGAATTATCTGCAGCCGTTTGTGCTGAATCGTTGGAACAAGATCGGTGCATATAATTAAAAAAAAACACCAAAAACCACGCCAATATCAAGTATCAGAAACAATATAGTCCTCTGCGATGATGTTCCCCTCAATTTCCGTAAATAGTAACTGGAAAAAACCCGACTCTCAAACCTTAAACATATTGTCGCGAATTATTCACATCGCAGTCAACAAAATAAGAATAAATAATCATAAATATAGAAACAAAAAAGTTTCAGAACGTGAATCCAGATAGCACCAAATGTATTTAAGGAAATATGCTAAGCACACATACACACCCGCCTCCCCCACCCGCAACACTCAAAAGCATAACCGAATTTAACTATCTTGATAACTTATTACTGCTAAATCCATTTTGGTAGCATCCCAAGAAAAGTCAAATTTAAATACAAATATCAAAAACATAAATCATTCCTAAAAATAGAACATGAAAATACATAATGACATCAATACCTATTTCTCATTCCAATCCAACCCAATCTTTCCGCATGTAATCTGTTTCATAATGTTTAAACCATTTACCCATAAATGTACTATTTTTCAACTTCTTGTTATAGTATAGAGTTATCCCTTTTGACAAATATCCGCCCCACCACCCAAATGATCCAACACTCATAATAGTGTGATTGCACATGCTCAGTAAACATAAATCTTCTTCCGGTTTATTCCTGCCAATAAAAATCACATCTTTACTTTTGAAGTTTTGTTTGAGCCATGATACGGAATCACTCGCAGCAAGAAATACTGGATTGGCAAACCTCTTCCGGAAGTATTCCATAGCCCGGATGTAATAACCAAGTGGTGGAGTTATCCGCCCTTGATTCACGTGCACCTTAGACAAATAGTCTCCCCTCCGTGCGTGTATTCCTATAAGCGTGATATTTGGAGAATTATTCATTTTTGTCACATTTTTAAGGTTATTTTTATAAGTCTGTATAATAAATATAAGCTTTACTTTCGCAGAATTTTCAGTATCAGATTTAAAGCGAAAAGATCTGCGTATAGCCTCAGAATACTTCTCAAAGTATTTCCACGACTGTAAATAGTCTCCAACCCTTTGACACTTATTGGGTACTATCCTTTGTTCCAACGTCGCGTCGTAATCACAACAAGGGGAGGTTACTGGTTTCCAGTAGCTGCATTTCCGGTTTGTTACAACTTCCGGGTCCAGTCTGAAGATTTTCCTCAGTTGGTTATTGTCCTCCACGTATAGACGCATCTTCTTGGATACTGCCATAGCGTAGACTGATGCATAGATGAACATTACGTTCCCCAAGCGACCCTTATAAAAGGGTTTCAGTATATACACCTCTTTCAAGTTTGTCAGACTGTCGAAGGGTTTTGACAAAGTTCGCCTCCGAGGATCGGAGAAGGATGGTATCCTTATTTGTTTCTGTGAGGCTTGGAATGTCACCTGAGAGTTTTTCTGTAGCCCTGGTTTCAATGAGGTTAGATTTAGGGTGATTCCAGTTAGATTTGTGGCGACCTGGCGCCATTTCGGGACAACAGAAAGGTCGGACGTCCTGGATAGATACAGGTAGAAGGTCGACAGGATCAGTAGCAATAGGATGGTCACTGGAATATAGGAAAACATATGGAATAAGGACACTGAAACTGTATCTGTATATCTACAGATAGGGAGACTAATGTGCTGGAGTGTGATACCACAATAGTTCACGAACTGATATAACTGGTTGCTGGATATTTCCCCTGTATATGATCGCATATATCAATAGATAAACATTAATCTAAAACGTCATGCTGTTTCTTTGTCATCTTGGTTAAGCAACATTTATACACAATGTAAACCATAACGACGTCATACAGAACATGCAATGGTATTACCCCTGGGCAAATTGCTGTAAGCTGACTTTGACAGAATCGTTATGAAATCGCTGCCTAAGTATCAATGAACAGATCAGAACCCTTTCATCCTGGTGATTGGCCATTATAAATTCTAATCTTATTTCATCTCTCATGAAACGCGCCTCAACAACATAACAAATCTCTCGAATACACACATATATATATATAAAATACTTCAGACAACACTTGTTGTAGATATCATTTTAATACTTGATACACGTATTTCGATTCGTAACAAGTATTTTAGAAAAGTAATTGATGTTATAAAGCATTGAGGTAGTAGATAAGAACATTTGAAGAAGGTGTGACACGCTGGATCCTGCCAAAGGACCGGAAATGGTCTTCTGGCTCAAATATGCTTTGTACTATTGGTAGACCATTCTCTTCCCACAGAGGTTAGTCCCTACAGTTTTCCGGTTCTACCCTCTGTTACTTTACGCTTGAAATCGGGGTAGAAAAGGGAATGTCCTGATTGGTTGCAATTGAATCTATTTGTGAAATCAGCGACGCCGTTGTAAAAGTGACATTTGCCAATGACACGTCATAATGATAAAATAATCGTAAGGCCAACGTTTTCTCGTTTTCCTGTGTTTTCTGTGTTTTCCTCGAACTATGCTATTTGATATTATGAAAACTATTGATCATAAACATAATTATAAATAAAGAAGACCAAATCAGAGACAAATGCCCAAAACGATTTCAAGCGAAAAACAACAGAGGGTAGAACCGGAAAACTGTAGGGACTAACCTCTGTGGGAAGAGAATGTTGGTATACTGATTCCAGTTTCCATTTCCGGTCCCATGGCAGCACTCCCCATGTTATACAGGTAGGTAGAAAGCTGTTCCTATATTTTATGTCTGGCACCTATGTATAAAAGTAAAAAAATATGTTTTGTTGGATATATTCGATACAGTAATTGCAGGAAAAACGGAAAACGGAAAAAGGTAATGGGAGACTATTTAAGTTTTCGAGTGTTCATGCATATACTTCCATAGATATTAAACTTTGTAAAACAATTCAAAACTCCTTTATAGAGCTTCGTTATTAAAACTCAGAACGAGTGACTGGCGTCATTGGGTTTAACATGAGTGAGCTTTTAATTGCATGATTTATGGTGAAATATAAGGATTTATCATTATGAAATAAACCGTGTTATCGGTCATTCTATGTTTTTTTTCTTGAACATATTTATTTGTAAAAATGAGTAGAAAGGGCAATATGAACTCTTCCATAAACATTGAAGGATGTCATCTTTAGAGCCTACATAATTGCCATGCCATTGGATAATCACATTAAATATAGAAAGAAGAACATGGTAAATACAGAGTTAAAATACACATGAGTAAAACCATGTCCTAATTAAATATATTCTGGTCCAAACATAATGAATATCCTTAGTGAACTGCTGATACTAGCATCAATAACAACACAAATTATACAACATATAATACGAATAAAGCGCACAAAAGAAAAATGCGAACTGAAAGCTCTACTTTATCTCGAATTGCCAATTAAAGTGCTTAAAAGTCACCTAGACCCTCGCCAGGTACCCATATGCACTGCTGGGTGAAAAGTGGCAAGTTTGAATAAAATCCTTTGCAAAAGGACTCACAAGACTCAACGTGGGACTAATTATGGAGCAGGGAATGATCATAAAAACTCTCAGTTATCCACACACGAAGCGGGTCACCCTCCCATCTGACGATGTACGACCATTGTTGTTGAACTTCACTCTCAACTGTCCAGTCAACCGAGCTATGCAAACGGTCACGTGTCACTGCAATACTTCCTCGACTCACTTTTTGTACTTGTTTTTTTTTTTTGCAAAGAATTATCTGGTCGTTGTTATGATTGGACCCGTCTTCTGTGACCTTTTTGCATTTCCAAGATCTTACTTCTCAAACAAAAGAAATATATTCAACATATACTTATATATATATATTGTTTTGCAAAGAATTATCAAGTACAAAATAGCTATATTAATTGTACTTGCGACCTCACAGGATACTGATACAAATAATCAAAAAGGTAAACACGAATGAGTAATGATCATAAATTGATTTGATTTGAGCATTAATCTCACACTTTAAACTGAGGTACAAAAGAAATGTTACATCTGTCCGTTTTCTCATATGTTTGATTTTCAATTACAAATATCTTATGTTTTCGACGTCAAACTTTAATACTGAAAAGTGCAGTCGTTTATTCGTCCATCAAGGAATACTGCTATGTGGTTTTTAGTCCTTTTGGAAAAAATTAAATTGATAAATTGATAAATTTATTTCGATAAAACACAACTGGTCATCAACATATAAGACCTCTTCTTTGTGGAAATCAATAAATGTGCCTCATTCTTCACCTATTTAAATATGATAAACATAGTAGGGGTCATGTTGATGTAAATCTAATTTCTTGCTCCTGCCTACATTAAACAAATATATTCTAACTAAAAATCAACCAGTCACCAATGTAATTAATTCAAACTACTGCTGAAAAGTGTTATTGTATCGTGCCATAATCAGATGCATCTAATTTCTTTTAAAATATTGAATTTATCGAAACCAACTGAGGTGTAAATTTCTTTTGTACTGCAGTTAAACACCTGGTTGAAATATCAACAAAGGTGCCATAATATTTTTTAAATATAGTTGAAAGACGCACAGAAATTAAGGTGACCTAACTTGTAGTCAAAGCTCATTTCGCAAACACCATAAACAAAAAATAGACAGATACATATATATTCATCTACGGTTAACTAGTGGATGTCAATGCATACAATCGTAATAGAAGAATTGTGAAATACAACTTAGTATTAGGGACTATATAATCATCCGCAATGATGTTTCCCTCCATTACCCTAAACGGCTTTAAAACCTGTAAATACATTGTCTCAAATTAAAAGTCGGTTTCAACAAAATAAGAATATATATAAAACTAAAAACATTCCCTAACATGAAATCTGCTCGCTCCCAAATATATTTGCTAAAATATGATAAGCAATGCAAAAAATCAGATCACCCCACTCTTTGTGAAGAAAATCAGTCAACCAAAATCTGCCCCACACCCCTCCCCTAAACAAACAACAACACAACAACCCCACAATAGCATACTAGAATTCAAGTATCTCGATTTGTTATTACAGCTTAATCCATTTTGAAAAAAGGTTGAACTCAAGAAAAGTCAAATTTAAAACGTAAATCATTCTTTAACACAGAATATGAAAGTACATAATGACAATAACACCCATTTATCATTCCAACCCAACCCAATCTGTCCGCATGTAATCTGTTTCATAATGTTTATACAATTTGCCCATAAATGTACTATTTTTCATCTTCTTGTTATAGTATAGAGTTATCCCTTTTGACAAATATCCGCCCCACCACCCAAATGAGCCAACACTCATAATAGTGTGATTGCACATGCTCAGTAAACATAAATCTTCTTCCGCTTTCTTCCCGCCAATAAAAATCACATCTTTACTTTTGAAGTTTTGTTTGAGCCACGATTCGGAATCACTCGCAGCAAGAAATACTGGATTAGTAAACCTCTGCCTGAAGTATTCCATAGCCCGGATGTAATAATCAACTGGTGGAGTTATCCGCCCTTGATTCACGTACACCTTGTCCAGATAGTCTCCCCTCCGTGCGTGTATTCCTATAAGCATAATATTTGGAGAATTATTCATTTTTGTCACGTTTTTAAGGTTATTTGTATAAGTCTGTATAAGAAAACTAAGCTTTATTTTCGCAGAATTTTCAATATCAGATTTAAAACTGAAAGATCTGCGTATGGCCTCAGAATACTTCTCAAAGTATTTCCACGACTGTAAATAGTCTCCAACCCTTTGACACTTATTGGGTACTATCCTTTGTTCCAACGTCGCGTCGTAATCACAACAAGGGGAGGTTACTGGTTTCCAGTAGCTGCATTTCCGGTTTGTTACAACTTCCGGGTCCAGTTTGAAGATTTTCCTCAGTTGGTTATTGTCCTCCACGTATAGACGCATCTTTTTCGATACTGCCATAGCGTAGACTGATGCATAGATGAACATGAAGTTCCCCAGGCGACCATCATACATGGGTTTCAGTATATACACCTCTTTCTCAGACTTTGACGTCAAGTTTGTCAGACTGTTGGTGGAATTTAACAAAGTTCGCCTCAGAGGGTCTGAGTAGGATGGGATCCTTATCTGCATCTGTGAGGCTTGGAATGTCTGTTGCCCTGGTTTCAATGACGTCGGATTTAGGGTGATTCCAGTTAGATTTGTGGCGACCTGTCGCCATTTCTGGACACCAGAAAGGTCGGACATCCTGGATAGATACAGGCAGAAGGTCGACAGGATCAGTAGGAATAGGATGGTCACTGGAATATAGGAAAACATATGGAATAAGGACACTGAAACTGTATCTGTATAGCTGTAGATAGGAAGACTAAATGTGTTGGCAATAGTTAATGATCTGATATGACTCATATTTCCCATACATGTATATATTTGATATTGATATTCATGAAATACACGGCGATTTTTCCCCCTTCCAATCGCACATATCATTTTAATTCATGAAAGGTGGTGCTATTCTCTTGTCGGGAGGCATGCTGGGTAATCCACTGGGTAATCCACGAGTGTAGACGTGTTCACAACCAAAACAATGGGGATAAGTTTACAACAATATAGGAAAATTTAATGTTGAGTACAGCCTTGTAAGTGTCGCACATCTTTACATGGCATTTCGCTGGACAAAAAGAGGTGTTTGTTTGATTCTGAGCCTAACATTACTGACGCTCACCCTGTTAGTGGTGAGTGGCGATGTCGAGTGAAACCTGGGACCCTATACACGGCAGTTTTCCTATTGTTTTGCCGTTCCATTGCATAGTATAAGATTAACACATGATACCGAGGATATGGTAAGGTTGTAGATCCTGATAGGAAGGAAAAACCCGAGGATGCGAGATATGGTCAGGTTGTAGACCCTTATAGGAAGGAAAAACCCGAGTTACCATATCCGAGGTAGAATGGGTTATCTATATTATCAACCGTTTTTAAGTGTAAAACAGGCTTTTATCTTGTTATCGCGTTATATTGAGGATCCCTGGCGTTATATTGAGGAACCCTCGGTGATGTCAGCCTGTTAACAGCCGCGGTATATGAGTTTCTTTTGTACCGTGATATCTCGTCTGCCCCCTTAGGCGTTGACTCATTAACTACAAGTGATGGTGGATACGGGTTCGAGACGCACTTTCTGCAAAACATTTGCTGTACATATTCTGTCGAAATAATTATGAAAATTTTCAAAATTAGTCCAAGTTAGTTTCTTCATATCTTTACTTTCAAGCTGTCATCTTAACACATGTATCAGGGTTTACAATCATTATAATTCCTTCTAACAGAGTTTACAACTGTCTGTGTAAACCCTCCTGGGGGGAAATACAAGGTTGTAAGTCCCTCGTACCGGGTGATACGGTTTAGAAAGGTCGTTTCAAGTATCACGTTATATGGCTGGTAGGTTGATAATAAGAGGTAACAAGCTAGGGATTAGGAGCTCGGTGGACTTTTACTTGTTTGATAACCTGCAGGGGTTCTGCTGTGTAGGGGTTATGGGAGACTACCTATGAATGATACTATATTAATCTTCACCTACATCTCTGCAGAAAACTCACCTATCTTCCAAACACTAGACTGTGATAGTATGGACCGGTTGGGATCATATCTTGAAACAATAGTGAACACCCATAATAACCATCACTAACTTCTATCTGGGGACTTCAACGCTAGAATGGGTAAGTTCTTGGATTACATTCCCAGCGATAACATTGATCATATTCAAGAAAACAGTGTGATTATCCCAGTGATGACTTTGATCTACCACGATTTTAAGAGATAAAGATCAATATAACAATTATGGAAGGAAACTTGCTGAATTGTGCTCAATGTCTGGTATTCACACCCTAAATGGGCGTTCACCTGGTGACAAAGATGGAAACTTTACATGTATCAAACATAACGGATCAAGCCTTGTTGATTATATGATAGCATCGACTGAGCTTTTCCCACACATCAGTCACTTTAAAATTCTTGACACAGATAATTCATGCCATCTCCCTTTGCCATCTCCCATGCCATCTACTTTCAACTTTCAGCAAACTTCAAGTGCAACATATAATCTGACTCAGGATTATCAAATACATACACCAAACCAAGAAATACCGATTACGAAATGGTTCAAGTTAACATGGTGTGAAGAAAATTTTCATTAATTGACTTAAGTGTTGATGATGCAATAGGAGGAATAATTGATCTATATCAAACAGCAGCTAATGAAAGTGTTAAACAATATAAGAAATATTCAAGTACTGATAAACACCAGCCTCCAGGGCCATGGTGGGATGATGAGCTAGAAAACTTAAAACAAATGAAATATATCTTTAAGAAATCACAGAGACTATGGACATGATATCGATGTCTACAGAAAAGAAAACGGTTTAAATTGTTTGTTTGCTAATCAGCTTCAGAAGAAAATAAAAAATAGTTGAGAAGTTTTTCGATTCCACAGCAAAATCATAGTTTTCAGGAGAGGTGGCCCTCTGAGGAACAATGAAAAGTGTTTTTTTAATGAAAATTCCTATAAATATCTTGAAACATAGAAACTGGTCGCCATTACAGTATCACACGTGAGGAAAGACTGTGTTTATTCTGCGACTCTGAAAATATAAATACTATTGAAGATGAATATCAGGTGATGCTGGTTTGTGACAAGTACAGCCAAGAACGACAACGCTTCATCCCTGCCTACTATTTCAGTCCACCCACTATGAACAAATTCTTCAACCTAATGTCTACTCACAATAGCACTGTTAATCAAATAGGGAAATACATTTTGATTTCAATGTCAAAAATATCCCTTTAAAGCTAAGATTATGCATGCCATGTTTCCAAACTTTCATGTATGTTGTCAACTTCCCAATGCAAGGCATAACTCTTGCCAGTCTCCATTACTGGCTGGTAAATCAGCCAGTAATGCAAACTGGCAAGAGTTATGCCTTGCGTTTGGACGATGGTATGTTGTATGGGCCGGAGGCCTTGAAAATTGAATACAAGTCTGTATGTCTGTCTGTCTATGCTCTTGTCAACTCGGTCAAACGTCATTTATACACAATGTAAGTCATAAAGAACGTGCAAATGAACTGTACGCTGATTCTGACAGACTCGTTATGGAATCGCTGACTAAGTATCAAAGAACAGACCAGAACCCTTTTCATCCTGGTCATGGGCCATTATGAATTCGTACCATATTTCGTCTCTTACGCAATGCGCCTCGACTTTTAACAAAATAACGAATCTAGTCTAAGATTTAAAATAGTATCACTGGTGTATAATAGCTGAAAAACCAGTCGTGCTGCATAAGCTGTAATATATTTTGGAAATTCTGATAAAAATATAAACTTTTATGACACCGATAAAATTCGCCTTTAGAACAATATGTTATATTTCCAATGGTGTGGTGAGGTTATTTGGGCTTTCAAGAACATTTCAAGAGTATTTTTTAAATTATAAATTGATACTGGTCTAATGAATTATTGACGCACTGATAGAATATTAATCATTACACTTCCAATATTCCTAACTTAATTTGTCCAGTAGGCATATACATCCTCATTATTTAAAAAAAGTTCAGTTCAGTTCAGTTGTAAAATCGGCTGGAACTAACGAACCATGGGTAATACTGTAAATTTCCAAAGATGAAATACACATAAATTTATTTATTAAATGAGTATCAATCGCAGGGCATATATACATAAACTTGGCAAATATGAGTATGAGCATGCGCAGGCGCGTATTTGACAAAAGAAGAACCTTATTATCGATCTTGTTTCTGATTATAATTTCAATGGAAATGAGGTGTTTACTATAATACAAAAGAATAAAATGAGGTTAATTAATACAAATGTGATTATTTAAGTATTTCGGCATTGGCCTTGGTCCGTAGTAATGCCTCTCAACTTCGCCTCGTGCCAATACAATGAACCTGGAATCTGTACCTGGGCCAATACGGAAATATTTAATTAAAAACATTGTGGTACAATATTATATTTCAGTTGATAACTTTGTTCTGATGGATATTACATTGTTATATTTGCAATAATACACTATTAATATTTCGATGGATAATATATTTACTTTACTTTATCAAAGATAACTGGTGTAAGACTGTAAGTGCACTAGTGCAATGTTAACATTTCAAAAGATAGTTTTTTAACAACATTACAATTACTTACCAGTACACTTTCTTTTCAGTTTCACCACAGGTAACCTGACAAATAGAGAAACACACGGTGAAAATGGTTGGAGGAATGAGAAAACGCAACGCATCATGTTTAAAAACATACCGTCAAGTGATACCTAACGCCAATGTCAATCACTGGCTACTTTAAGTCTTGATGCATTTCATCAACTTTCTGTACGAGCATGTCAGCGCGTACTATAAAGATCAGGTGCAAAGCGATGTTACACACACACACACACACACACACACACACACACACACACACACACACACATACACACACACACACACACACACACACACACACACACACACACACACTGTTACTTGAAAAGACTGATATAATGGTCGAAATGAGCTCATCGTATCAAAGAAGATTGATCCAGTCAAACCCATCTGATGTTTACTCTTTTCTATATGACACAATATATACATGTTTAAAATATGCATGGATTATTCAAATTTCAGCCTAAACATTTAATCAATAAATCACGTATCCTGGAAAAAATAATCGTTAATACGGTTCAGGTTTGTTTGTATCCATGTTCGAGGAAACAAGAAGCCCTGAAACATTCTATGTAGCTACGAGTAAATATCAGTATATATGATTATTTCCAATATCAGTATTATCCCAAAGTTAGATCAACTCTTGCACGTAATCATATGTCCAACTACCATAGCCTAACAAAGAAACACCTGTTTCCTATTCGCTTATTAACCTGGTTTGTTCGGTTTCAATATTTCAATAAAACACTGTAAATCACTAAACGCTCTGATGAGGTTGTTATAAATTGTATGGTCACTGTACTTTTGGTCTCTTAAATACACAAATAAAGACAAACAAATAAGATCTGTTCCGCGTTGTTCAAACTCGAAATAGAGGTCAGCAAGAGAACAGGACATACAACAAACATTGAATTTTTTTTAAAAATAGTAAAAAATTGGCCTTGATTATTCTTTCCTAAAGATAGTTGTAAGTACTCAGAAACCGCTGGTTTCCGCATGTGCTGAACAGTTAGTTGTAAGTTTTATGATTTCGGTACATGCAATGCTTATTATTTAAGTTTATATTATAAGCATAAGTTTAGATAATTAATATATAAGCAAACAATTTTTATAATAACTTCGAGTGTGGTTGGCGGTTGTAAATTAAAAAAAATATATGGCCTCCATTATTCTTTCTTTTAGATAATTGTAACTACTCAGAAACTGCTGGTTTCCGCGTGTGCTGAACAGTTAGTTATTAGTTTTATTATTTCAATACATGCAATGCTTATTACATAAGTTTATATTATTAGCATAAGTTTAGATAATGAATATATAAGCATATAAGCTGTTGTAAAAAAATGGTAAAGATTTGGCCTGGATTATTGTTTCCAAAAGAAAACTGTAAGTACTCAGAAACCGCTGGTTTCCGCGTGTGCTGAACAGTTGTAAAATTTTATGATTTTCGGGACATGCAATGTTTATTACATAATTTTACATTATAAGCATAAGTTTAGATCATTAAAATATAAACAAACATTTTTTATAACTACTTCTACTGTGAATGGCTGTCGATCTTAGCTAGTGTGAAATGACACAACTTCCCCGACCATCCTGGTATCGCCTCCAACCCAGGGACGGCGAATTCGAACACGCGTCCTGTCGCGTTGTGTAATCATGACTGTGAGCGAGTCTCACGAAGGAACGATTGAGGGTTGCTTCCCTTCCGCTCGGTTGCAAAAGGGTATCACATACATTGTAACACAAAAAAATCGCTTGTTTCAACAGTGGATAGAACAAAAGATGTACATAGTATTTAAATTTGATAGGCGAGCTGAGTTCGTTACTTCACGGAGTGGATCACCAAGTACTACATGTTCGGTACCGGTTAAACATTGTACACTGTTATAGACATTTATTCACATTATAATATTTTTTTGGCCAAAATATATTCACATCATTTACCTCTTATGAAATCAAGTTCAAGTTCTTATTCTGTCTTTGTTATCTTGTTGGAAGAGTTCATTTTGCTAAAGGGGTTTGCTTTATAAAAAAAACACATAATAATGAAATGAGTTAAAGTGGTTAAGACACTGATTAGCTGTGTTAAGAAAACGTTGAGTAAAGAGCTTATCTTTCAAAATAAAACATAATGTTTTGATAAGTAATGACATCAGAGGATGTTTTTTTCATTACAGCCAAGCACTGTGGCGACATGTCTCCGAGAAAGGTCTTGCTCCAGAGTACCGTATGGGTTGAAGTCATGGAGTCTGGACCAGATGGCGACAAGATCCAAGTCTTCAACGACTACATGACTTCAACATGGGTAGACTTTGACGCCCGCTTCCCTGTGAGAATGTGGAATCAGCACGACAACACTGGACCAAGGACAAACAATCATTTGGAAGGATATCACAACGGGTTGAAAAAAAGAGTCAAGAAGTCTCATCCGAACATCTACGAACTAATCGGGGAACTTAAGAAAATGGAGAGGGAAGAGCGTGTCCTAAGGAGGCAGTTAGAACACGGTGGTACCAGACGTCAGCGGTCAAGGGTATATAGAGAATTGGACACCAAGATCCAGAGACTGAAGAACCAGCTGTCCACAGGGATGAAGACACCGCTGCAGTTTGTTGATGCTGTGGGGCACCTAGTCAAATTGCAATGACATTGATTTAAAATTCTTAAGTGCAGTCAGATGTATCAGTGTGTCTTCTTCAAAGAAGCATGAAATGTCATGAAATGTATGAAGTGAAGTAATATGTATCTGTTACTGTTTATTGTTATGAATTAAATTATCAAACCTCTCAAACCCATCTCATTCTTTTTACTTATTTCAAGTGGAATAGTCCATTATCAAATAGGTTGGATGAACCCAATACACAAACCACCCATGCATGTCTCTGTTTTGATAGCAGTGTAGGCACATTGGGATGTAGGCACATTGGGAACATGCCGTGTAGGCGATACGAGGACGGGCCTATTTAAGGAGAGATGAGACGATGAAATAACATATTTTAGAATTCGCTTATTTTTTCAAAATAGCAAGTTTATTATATATTTTATTGCAAAATGAAAATAAATCTAGGGGTCACCGAATGATTTAAAGAGTTATCGGCATTAATAGTAATACCCCCGTCACAAAATTGCACTATTTTTGACAGATTTTTACCTACATGAATGAAGCGTGCGCTTTCAACCAATAAACTTCGAATACTTTCAGATTCAATTTAATCATATACGTAAATACATATATAGCAAGTCTATGTTTTGAAAAATAATGACACTGCTGAGGGAAACAAAATTAAATTAAGCACTTTTAAAATTAAAACGGCAATTTAATAATCGTTTTTCGAATATTCAACAGGATTTTTTACTGAGACACACATTTTAGATATTGTTAAAATTCTAATATGATATGCGCATTTGAATAAATAAAACTCATTCAGAAATAATAATAGGGGGTCACCGAACGATTTTCATTACTTTAACGTCATGTTTTTAAATTACATACATAAACGTAAAACGTCACGGCAGTTTTGATCAATTCAAATGTAACTTTAACGGCCTATCATGTAATTATTATTTAATACACTATCAATCTAAGAGTGCATATTGGAAGAACACATATATTAGTTAATCCTACAAGACAATTTAAAGTCATTTATAGCTTGAGATATCTATGTAATTGGAATAATACACGGAGTAACATGTTTACCTCGAATATGGGTGTTGGTAGCGTCATCCGGCATGTCGTAAAATGACCGTTAAAAAGACATTACGGTAAATTTAAGCGATTTCCATTAGTGTACGGATAAGCCCCTACTCCTAAACACGCAATGCACATATTTTCAGACTTATTTACAACTATACATCGTTGTCGCAAAATGTTACCGTAAGTGAGTTCAATTTCTTCATCTTTAATTTCCCTTTAGGAATATTGCTAAACATATACATAATTATAGTTTAAGTTGATAACAAACTCTATGGATTATAACAACAAAGGGAACAAATATAAATCATTAGAATATTTGAATATAAATTACCTACGACATATTCATTCACTTAAATACGATCAGCTGACACTAGTGTTTACTGAATTGATCGAACATAAACCAAAATAAATATTTCCTTTTCAATTCAACGAATTCGATTTGTGACAGGATTACCGCGGATCAATCTTAATGATCGCCGTAACAGGATATGTAAAAGGTACTGAATTTCATAATTAATGGAACTTGTAGTGGATTTATATTCTCCACAAACATTACACAGATCGAAAACGAAATCACCCACAAAAGCTGTTCTGGTTTCTACCACGTTAATACCTAATTGGACTGGACTATATGTATTAGAATACGTAGCGTGATGTCCAGCAGGCTGATTATCTTGACCAAAGAACAACACAAGACAGCATTTCGCTCTCCATCCTTGTATTCAGATACACTTTACAGCGGTGAAACCTGCGAGCAGCGGCTGGAACTAGCGAACCATGGGTGGTACTACGCTGAAATTTAGTGTAGCCCACGATAGACGTTAGCAGTTAGCCGTTTGGGAGGTTACCTAGCCAACAATATAATAATGCTAAGTCTGCAAGTCGTGCATTGGGTGTTGTGATATGTACATTTAAATCAGTTGGTGGTTTTGATCACAGTGTTTTTAATATACTTTATGATAATCTAGTCCAGCCCATATTACCTTATTGTTCAGCAATCTGGGACACTAAGGAATTCAGTTGTATTAAAACTGTACAAAATCGTGCTTGTAGACTTTTTTCAAACTTAGCAGTTAGAGGGGATATGGGTTGGACTTTACCATTCACAAAGCATACATATTTTTGTAAAATTGAAAGTTTACGTTTCTGGCATAAGCTGCATTCAGCAAACCCCAGTATAATACCCAACGCCATTAGTAAATGGTCTGTAAACATTAAAAAATAATGGTATAACAACACAGTAACTTTCATTAAGTTATCTATTCCAATCTTGTAGATGAAACATACATGTACCACTGGGAACAATAAAAACATTTTGAAAAAAAAGAAAAGAAAAAAAGTTACCTATTCCAAACCTTAATGAACTGAACTGTTTGAGAGGCATTCTAGAAGTTGGTGTGATGCAGAAGACAAATATTTATGGATGATCAAATATTTATGCTTGATAACGGTATAAGGATCTATACCGAAACGTCGCTATTGTTAATAAAGAAATTGATCATCCATAAATATTTGTCTTCTTAATGAAATGGATTGTATTACTGCAAAATCTGTTTTGTTATTATTAGACTCTAAAAAGTGTCTTGCCTATATTTAGAATGATAGAGGGCTAACCAATACAATTAAACATCGTACTTATCGTCTCTTTAAGAATACACTATCTGCTGAAACATATCTAATTACACTACCCAACAGGTCTCAACGCAGTATTTTTAGTAAATTTCGCAGTGACACTTTACCTTTACAAAGAGATTTAAACCGGTTTTCACGTCCTGTAGTTCCCTTAGAGGACCGTTTATGTAAATTTTGTAACAATCACAGTGTAGAGGACGAGGTCGGTTATATCATGTTCATGTATTGCATTACATGAAGCATCCTTTGTGCTTTTGTGTTAACCTATAAAAATAGATATTGTGATATGCGTCGGTTACCGTCGTTATCCTTTAAATCATATGTTTATTAATGTCAGGAGTTATCTCCTCTGAACACGGTGAAGTTCATATAATTTTTAATGCAGAGTTCATATTTTTGTATTTAAATGTATTAACATGTGTAATGTTAATGTACTCAATATTTATGATAAGATGCAATTGCAAGATGCAACTTGATATAATTCATAATATATTGATACTATATTATTGTCATAATTGTTTCAGGATTTGTATAGTGTATGATACCCTACCATCCACTTGGAAAGAAAGCCGAACTCAAACCCTACATTCACGTCGCGTTTTATCCTTGTGACCCTGCTACACTTGTTACTTGTAATTTGATATGAGAATACACTAAGGCGAGATTCTCTATAAGCGAATCTACACTCAACTCAACCCAACTGCAAAAGATACGTCACTACATGTTCAACAGTGTGAAACACGAAATACTGCTGAAGAAGAAAGTCGATTTTGAATGGTTCTTTTACGGGACATGGTTATTAAAGAGGTACCCGCAATTTTATACATCAGAATGATCATTTCATTTGTATATTTTTTTTAGTATACTTCGGTTGTTTAAATCGCTTTTTCTAAATGACTCTGGGCCAGAATGCTTGGCATTTAACTAAATAAATTCACAAAATATAGAATTGTAATTAACAAAAGATGTTGTCGACATAAATAACCTTCTTGGAATGAAATTTGTTCACGCGTCTTTACTGTAGAACCTCTCAAAACAAGCGTATACCTGGCGTATACCTGGCGTATACCTGGCGTATACATCCTGTTGAAAATTCGCATCACTACTTGTTTGAATGTCCACTGCATAAACGACAAATAGTAAATTTCATATCATCTTTAAAGCGCATTTGTAGAATTAGCAGGTATTCCACTAAACCATAAGCTTTTGTTAGAAGGAAGTGCAGATCTATCACCATGTCAAAACACAAATGTATTTAAAGGTGCATCCATTGTGTTTCATAAAATTTTATTTGGCTTTAATACGTTCCAACACAGCATATGTGCTGTTTACAATACAAATAAATTCACTTAGCTTGCATATTCATCCCCAATCGCCAAACATATCATAATTACTATTTTCAAATTAAAATCGATTAACATCATTATGCATGTGTAGAAACCGAAAGTGAGCGTACTATTTACATGCACAGTAGTTATATGACCTATTGAACATTATTAACCCAAATTTGTTACTTTGTCTGGTGTAAATAAGATTTCAAAATTACGTTTGACTCATTGGCGCGCGCCACACGAAGTGCATTGTCCGGTTTTCGATCAGAAATCACTACTTTTACCTTTATATCGTCAATATACTAAGTCAAGTATCATTAAAATGGTTGTTTTCGGTAACAGTTGGTACTTCTCGATAAAATAAGACCATTTATAACGTTTGTCATATTTGCCCCCCAACAACACAATGGATGTACCTTTAAGTTAGTACAATCGTTCATAAGTGAGACAAAAAGATTAATTTTGTATAACATAAGATTAGTTTTCTGTATTATGTCTTCATTCTTCTTTCACTGCTGTCAAGTATGTCTCTCTGTCAAAAAACTGTATATTCACTATGTACATATCAAGGAGAAGGTATTCTAAGTTGGAGAACTTGTTCCTTATCCTTTTTTTTATTGAATAAGATATGTTTAAACCATACATAGCATATATGAATTATATAGCAAAAATATACACAAGCCATTCCATAGAAATTATGAGAAACAAACATCAAGGGTTAACTGTAAACATCATTGAGACATTAAAAGGTAAAATGTAAATATGGCAATATACAGATATAAACGTTGTTATATAAACATCATCTTCTTTTTAAAAATATTAAAACAGTCAACGGTTAAATCAACGTATGTAGAGAGCACTGTATTGACAAAGACACCGTTGTCAGTTAAAGGAAAACGCAGCCGTAGCCGGTAAGTATATAGACTGAGGTACAAAATAAAGTTTACATCTCAATTGGTTTTGTCATATATGTTTGATTTTCAATCACAAATATCTTATGTTTGTATCCATCAGCCACTGTATACTTCTATGTGGTTTTTAAATTTATAAATGATTCCCAAATTAATTTGGATAAAACACAACTTTTCATCAACATATAATACACCTTCTATGTGAAAATCAATAAATGTGCCTCATTCTGTACACATTTAAACATTATAAACATGCTAGGGGTCATGTTGGTGTAAAAAAAATTCTTGCCCCTGCCTACAATAAACAAATATATTCTAACTAAACATTAACTAATGTCATTCAATCAAACTACTGCTGAAAGGTGTTATTGTATCGTGCCATTATCAAATGCATCTCATTTCTTTTACAATATTGAATTTATCGAAACCAACTGAGGTGTAAACTTCCTTTTGTAATTCAGTTTTTTTTGTATAATAGTTAATGCCTGTTTTTGATTTTGTTATATCTTATCAACTCAGTTTGGACTTGGAATAGACGAATCATAATCACGAGGGCAATTATATGGAGGTTTCTAGTTTTCATACGATGCTTGGACAAACTATCACTTTGCCATGATGATGTGACGCGATGTCCTACTTTTGTACATAATGGTTTGACGTCACATTTTGTCTATGACGTTGCATTCTAAATGCGGTGACGAAGTAGAGTAGTAATCCTGTTTCAATGTAGATTTTAGCGTATTTGCTTCGGTAATATATAAAAAATACTCGTGTCAACGCCATGTTATGTATTGTACGACACGCACTCGTTCGTGAAATACTTATATTCAGCCAATCCGTGTAGTGAACATGTTATAACTTAGACACTCATAGAAATAAACTGTCTCTCAAGCTACGGTGAAGACATTTGCTATTTTTTCCTGTGACGATATAACATATAAATACTAAATAACTGAAACCATGGTCTGACGATTCGAAATTTCTTTGACGTCACATTATCACTGTGGTGACGGGCTCTTCCAAGCGGCCGCACATGTGTATATTAACCCTCAATTTGTGTCTCTCATAATTCCTATTTAATGACTTGTGTATATTGTATTGGTTATATAATTCTGTATGAATGTTATGTATACGCAAGGTGAGACGTTAATAAAATATATGTCTGTCTGTCTGTCTGTGTGGCGTACTTGCAAAGATTACATCATGTCATAAATATAAATAACTATATCATGTTTATCTCATAGAGTGAGTTTTCAAGACGGACGTCAGATATGACGTCACGATGTAAATAACGCGGCCGCATTGACATGTGCTCCATCAGCAAGTAATAATAAATACTGAACTTGGTTCGCATGTAACATTTTTATGAAACACGTGAATAGGACATCGGTAAGTATTCTAAGGTTTTAAAAAAAACAGACCACGACAAGAAGGTAATGTACATCAGGTCAATACACTGCCACTGTGTATACACCTGTAATAACCGTATAACAAAAAATATCCCACAAAGGCAGGGATATTAAATTACACTTGTGACGTCATCCTATTGTTCCTTCACTTCATTATTTCCAGTAATGGAGAGTTCAGATCACATCATATTTTCAAAGTAGAAATTTAATTTTTTTAACTTTCTAAAGCAATTTTGATAAAAGAGCAATACTTTGAGTGTAATTTAAGTAGGGTAATATCCTCGTAACTTTCCAACCCTAAACATAATGGATTCTTGACCTACCATAAAGATAACCAGTCTCACAAATCACGGCGTTCAATCAGTTATAAATCTTACACGAGAAAATCTTGACTTCAAACCTTTATGAGTTGTAACTTCGAGCCCTGACAGTGATTCCCTAGTGCAGGCAAGTTTAACATGTCCGCCGACAGGACGGTTTGTCGAAGGCGGAGTATCATTTCCGGCAGATTAAACAAATTTCACGAGGTGATCTTAAACTTACTCAAGCTGTTCGATAAAATAAAGTTAAAATGACAGATATGGCTGACAGAATTGAATTTCATTTCTCGTTGGAAGAACGCAGTTTGCATATAACACGACGCATTCCGATTAACAGTATACGCATATAACTTTAATGGTAAGACTGTTTCTTGATTTTGTCAGTTTGCAAAAATATCATTCGTCGATTTGATTGAATTCCTATGTGTGTTCAGATAGTGAAATGAACTACACAAGTAACGGATACTATAAACGTGTCAGTAATTACATTGATAACTGCCTATCTGTGTTGACATTGTAGGACTTGATAAACAAAGTCTGACGACTGCTAGTTGTGTACACAGAGTCATGCAGCTTTCATATTTCAAAACAAGCGAAATATGGTTTCAAGTACAATGGATGCATTTAAAACAGTCTCGTAAACTTAAAGAGCCATCGAGTATGTTAGTGTTTCAAATACAAAACTCATTAGGAAGTCTAGAATTGAATAAACAATCTATAAATAAACGCCAAAATCTCAATTTATATTTCTTTGAGTAATCATAAACTGTGTTTCTCTTTTGTTTGTTTGCAGTATTTGAGTTTGAGTTTGAGTTTGCGCTTGAAAATATCTTGATTTAGACTGGAAAACACCTTTATCAATTAGACAATTGAGTTGAAAAAATCTGCGAAAAATTAAGTGTATATATTTCAATACGATAGATTTTAAAGTATTTTTTCGGCATGTCCATCAATATAATATGGTGTTGGTTAGAGAGAGATACACATGGTCTGTTATTATAAGTAGTTGTATTGGTATTATTAGTAGTTGTATTGGTATTATTAGTAGTTGTATTGGTATTATTATCAGTATATTAAACGGATATGATCTTACCTCAATCGACTCATCGTATCGAGTCTGAATGTCACTATGCACCAGTATTCGACGAAGATATTGATTCGTCGTCAGTATCACGATTTACTCACAACCGTGCTCTCCGCACTGCAATATAATTCACTGGGTGAGCTATATGACAGCTTTTAAGATGGTGTATGTGTGTGTGTGTCGGGGGGGGGGGGGGGGGGGGGGGGGGGTCACAGGACACGCGGGGTAGTTTTATTGGTAAAGTATGGGTATCCATTTTCTTTATATGGGTAGTATTTTTTGGTTCTTTTGTTCTTTATGTAAAATCTTTCTTATAAACTTTCAAAATGTTTTAGTGATAAACTGCGTATTGGTCTTTTGCAATGTTTTGCTTGATAATCAAATATTTAGTATATTAGAACTTTCCGAGCGAGATATACGCCTATATCAAAGACGCTGTAGCACGTACTGCTTACTGAAATAAAGCGCTCTCACAAGAAGGCAGCTACATGTACATGTAAGTGTTACAAATGACTAAATCAATCTCCGGAATCAATAAAAAGAGTTCTAAAACGAATGTACATGGATCGGTTAAGCCATGCGAGTCCATTTCTTCACATTAAAATGGCCGTTCGACGGTAATTCAAGTTATCTGACTGATGTAGCGATACGTAAACACTCAGAGTAGAGTTTTCTGTGATACAACGATGGAATGGTCAATCATATTGCTGTCTGAACTCTCAAATTCTCATGGACCTACACATCTACCTCTCACACTGAAGAGTTCCATACCAGTGATGCTTAATTTATACGACGCACTATTTTCTATGGATACGGCTTATCGGGTCGTATACTGAGATGATTTACCCATTAATGAACCGATATATTGTATACACTTTAATAATAAATGTCACATATGGGAAAACGTAATATCCAAAAAAGGTGCTAGAGCGCCTTAAACATTGCCATAGCCATATTATCGTATTATGGCACTTGTTATCAGCATCAAATCGATATGAAAGTACGAACGATTTACAAGACACTAATCATGTCATATTTCCTGAATTTCACTTGCTTCTTTCTGACAAATATTCAGAACAAACATGTCTCGCAATTGTTTCATCTCAGCTAATTTCAGTGTTTTAATTTAAGTAATTTAATATCTATTTCTGATGTGATATTGAGCGATTTTCCTAGCTGTAGGTAACCATCTGCCTGTCTATGGGTGTTCTTATGTACATTTCCCTTGCTGCTTTATGTGTGTTCGATACGACTTGATCAACCCTTTACAGCAAATTAAGTCATTCGGTATCAAATCATTTACCAGTAATACAAGTTCAAGCAATCTCAAATCAGTTCAATATTTCAGCCATCACCCCAAAACAATTGATAACTTCCCTTGATAAATTACTTTAAAAAAAATAGTTTGGCATTATACGCATTATACTATTAAACATTAATGTTACATGAGCAATTTAAGTATCAATCTAAACTTAAATAAAAACTAAAAATTCAAACTTTATCTTAAAAGTGTTAACGATAATCTATTCAAAATTCCCTTTGAAGATATGTTGACTTCGGAGAGGAAATTCACTATTAATAGTTTGTATTTTGACGATCGTTCATAGGTCTTCTCATCCAGACACTGATAATATCGCCTGATTTAGAGTCATTTTATGGGCTGGTTATTTATCGTGCGATACGAGACAAAAACTAGTTACACAATCTGGTGATTGCGAGTCTTAATTATGACCTTTATACAAAATGAATTTCTTTGCTAAATGTAATCATTCGAATAGATATGAAAAAAACTATAATAAGATAATGTTTGAAAATTAAGGTTTGCTAGCTTCTGAGTTCAGTCGTATTAATCATTTGTTGATTAAGATATTGTCTTATTGTTGATTTTGTTGTTTACTTTGACCGCTAGTGTAAATATACACGTGTAGTTCTACATTGAGCGCTACATTGAGCGCTACATTGAGCGCTACATTGAGCGCTACATTGAGGGATCAATGAGTGATTATAAGCGCTCGCTGTTATGGAACGGAGCCCTGCTGATTACGCAAAGCTATTTGTAGAAAGTATTTTGTCAGCCAATGAAATGTTGTGGTTTGAAAGTTGATGATCGCTCTTTGGTCTTATCATCCGGGGTCTGCTTACATTGCTCGATTTAAAGTAGTTTCATTGGCTGATTATATACGAGCATTTTCGATATCACACTTAGGGTATTAACTAATTAAGTAGGGTAACGGATTAAAAGATCTTGAGGGCGTAGAAGGATTGAGCAAATAGTCCAACAACGCTTTCAAGGAAGTAGACGATCACTCAGAGAGACATTGACGTAAATTTAGTTCTTCAAATGAGGTGAGATGAGGCGAGTTGGGATTTAACGCCGCTTTTAAGATCATTTAATTATATCACGGCTACTAGTATTACTGAAGGGAGAAAGTTCGCAACGCCACGGTAGCTATGCATTGCGGTGAAATCTGCGAGCATCGGCTAGGACTAGCGAACCATGGGTGGCACTGGAACTACGTTGATATTCAATGTAGCATTGCACCCAAACCTGACTGCGTGTAGAACAGTTCTCTACTGCAGACAAAGTTGCCGAGCCCCTGGCGGGATCTCTGAAATAAATACTTCATTCTAAATATCAAAATAAAATAAATAGCAACCTCTGAGATCCTTTAATTGAGGTTTAATGCCGCTTTCAAGAGTATTTCACTTACATCACGGCTGCTAGTATTATGACAGGGAGAAAGCCCGCAACGCCATGTGGCTATGCATTGCGGTGAAACCTGTTAGCATCGGCTGGAACTAGCGAACCATGGGTTGTCCTACGCTGAAATTCAGTGTAGCATTGCTCGCTGTCGTACGCGTGTTATAGGAACATTATATATACGTTATATATACATGATATAATATGTACTAGTAGCATATTTGTGGAAACGGGGATATCCTCTCGAATTTCTTTTCACAAAAAATACCGCGACATAACCCTCCTTTTAAATAGGGAACAATGTATTATGCCAAAACATTCTACATTATTTATTGCTTATTACGAACAAATGCATAGATGTGATGAGAGATTGCAACCTACCATGTTTGAGGGATCCAAGGAGCTGCTTGTCATGCAAACGACGAAACCAATATGGTTACCCCTCCTCAGATGGCTCCCGGATGACGAAGGGTCAGTCGTTAAGGTCTAATGCATCACAGCAATGATAGCTCCAGATTCACGAGGGTATTGTTAAACTAGACTAGTGTCAAATTCCACAAAGTTAAACTGAACAAGGATTCGACTATAAAATGTCATTCTCTAGGGAAATAGAGCAACACTTGCTATTCTAACATATACAAACACACCACAAAAACACAAAACTAAAATATAATGTTTAACTAAATTTATTTCGTTTCAGAGGACAGATCCCTCTTCGTTGTTTAATTAAATGTACATTGAGTATAAGAACAGGGAGTTTTTTTTGTATATATCTTTATGTGAAAATACACGTTTCGGAGTATATGCTAACTCCTTCATCAGGTGGAATGTAAGGTAATAACAAAATATGATACATTTATATAACAAACAAAACAATGGTGAATGATGAGGAGTGAGCATAGCCTCGGAAACGTCGTGTGTTTTCACATTAAAGAAGTTGTTAACCCGAAAATATCTCCCTGTTCTTATGTATACCACTTATAAATGCCCTTCAAAGACCTATGTTGTTGAAATCACAAAACTTCAAATGTTACAAATGGTACTATTTTATTGAGATGTACTGACTGTTGTTGACGCACCACAGGCGTGGGCCTGCACGTTCAACACCCACAACCAACCACATACACACACAGGTTTCCCAATGACCAGTCTGTCTTCACGGTAGAACTAATGGCCATACCAATGGCACTTATCCACCGATGCGTACACAACCAGGACAACACACTCCCCGATGCACTAGAAGCGCTCAAAAACAAATCCACCAAAAAATAAATTCTAAAATACTGCACAGCATAAACACACTCAACACACAGGGCAAGGCTGTTAAACTTCTGTGGGTACCTGGCCCCGTCGGCGTATTCGGTAATGGAGAATGCATGAGGAGCTGTATATTGAAAAACTTGACAATGTTGTAAATACAGAACATGGCAGCAAATCTTGGTGGCGTATTATTAAGAATTATCTAAAGAAGACTTCGCTTCGGGGCTCGTTGATTATTTTTAACGAATCCACTGCTCCGAATGCATTCTCCATCTTAATCCATGTATGACTTCACGAAACATGCATATGTGCTTATTTTAGATTTGAAACAATAAAATTCAATTATGGAATACCAAAATCAATTATTTTGCAAATTTCGGTGCTCATTCATCGGAAATGGTACAAGTAGCTGCGGCCCTCATGAAATGGATTCTTCCATGCACGTGCAGCGCAAAACTTTCACGCGAAGCGAAGTGATTGACAACTGAAACTCTGCCTTTCCACGCCTTCCGTGCCTTGAAAAGAACGTTGGATTCTTACTGACAAACAATCCTAAGGTTTCTAACAGCGTCTTGGCCTAGTGGTTAGAAGCGCTGACTACCAAGCGAAGGGTCGCATGTTCGAATCCAGCTTCATGCATTACAAAAATTAATTAGTCTAGTTGAGAGATATTTTAAGATCCTATCCATGTACACTAAGACAAACTACATCAGTCTCGAAAAATGTACTCGATTAGCCATTACTGAAAATGTCTAAACCTAACACCCCTCCTGACTGGGACAGTCAATGAACAGTTGATTCCTAAATAATAATCAACTGAAAACACAATAGAGTGACGTCATGACCATGGATTAAGTAACGAGAAGGTCGACAAAACAGCAAAGGAGGGCCTCAATCTTCCCACATTTCTTCCACTCTACCATTACAAACTAGAGGCTAAAAACCTCTCCAGGCAAAACACAAAGCATGCATGACATCAACATTACACCCACTCAAGCAAAGCTCCACACACAAAGGAAGTCCCTTCGAAACCTCTTCACAAACTTGTTATCTGTAAAATGGGTACAAGTTGGTTGCGGCCATTAAATCAAACGAAATTTTGAAACTTCATGTTTTAAGCATTTGGGGTGAATATGAAGGTCGAGTAAGATGATATTACCTAAACCAGCACCTATTGTATAATTTGGTACATTTAAGAACCAAATAAAAATATTATGCAAATCTGATCATGCATCTTTAAACTACAAATAGGACACACACAACTTATACCTCCACAAAATCAAACACAAGCATCTCAAACATGCCCATAAGAATAAACAAAAAACATCGCATTCTCACAGAATGTCTACATTCCGCGGCCTTCCACCAAACACTCCGCCATACATTAATAGCTACCATTAGAATTTAGGCACATATGAAAGCCAAATAATATATTATCAAAAATTACAAATGCCACTTCAAGACGCAGCACTATATATTTATTGTTTGTATTTTGACGGCTAATGCTGCATTTAGCTCTGGTTCATCTGATAAAAGCCTGACAATCTCGAAGATGACGAATAAGTGATTGGTTACACTTGATTCTTTTTGGCATGAATATATATATATATATATATATATATATATATATATATATATATATATATATATATATATATATATATATATATATATATATAAATGTAATAACCTGTGTCCTGTTGAGTGTCTGAAGTTTGGAACAGAATATAGCTTATCTCCAACTGTTAAAGTATGTGAACTATAGTTATATGACATATTAAACATTACCAGTCCAAATCTGTCTTCATGTTTTGTGTCTGTAATAGGTGCGTTTCCAAAATTACGTTTAAGTAATTGACACACACAAGCCGCAGTAAACTGTCCGGTTTTCGATCATCAAAACGCAACGGTTACCTTTATAATGTCACTATAATGAATGAACCAGCATCCAATTATACTTGTGATCAATTTAAAACTTCTTGGCAAAACATCACCATATATAACGTGTTCCACATGATTACTCCAACAACATACTTAATTAATGACCCTAAAAGGTCATGGACTGGTGCGCATGGGCTGAAAGATATTCCTTGTTCAACATTATCGATAACGATGATAAATGGTATTGATTTCGTGAAATGTAGGACATATTCAACAAAAATCAATCACTTATGGGATCGATGACATGTCTTGACCACTGGGTAAATATAATGGCTTGCTGAGATGAATTATTAGACCCTTTCTGATGTATCTGTTAGATTTTACTTCAGTAACACGTAACTTAAACCTGTATAGTCGCTAACATAGCTGTTTGTTAAATCACTGAAGAGTATTTCACGTGTTTCGAGTGTACCTAGTATTATTACAGGTGAAAATCCAGCAACAATAACAATAAACAGCCTAACAGTAAAACCTGCGAACGTCATATATACATATATGACCTACAACGTATATTGCACTGGTTAAAACTGATCTGGTCCAACAAATACTTGTCGCTAGAAAGTTACCCCCAACCCAAACGTTACCAGGTATCCAATTGTACTGCTGTGTAAACAGAGATATTTTGACTAAACTTCTTACCCGAGGTGAGACCATACTCCCTGATACGATTTCTGCAGGTATGACACGGGCTACCCATCCGGCGAACCGCGGCCATTGTTGCTGAACTGCACTGGTGGCGGTCGACAGAGCTGTGCTTATGTCCAAGTGCTGATATACTGCTGGAACGCAAAGTACCGTATCGTCAAGCCACCGTACAAGGAATATCGATATTTGTGTTCAACATTGGTCTTAGCGTTGCTCAGGGATACCATTGAGCGGGACAACAAAACATACCTGGGTATAAAGCTGATTGATCTTTCACCTCAATCTGGGGTACAATACTGATATTGGTGACATTAGGTTCGAACATGTACGGGAACAGTGTTCGCCTTTTTATCGAGGGTTCTCGGGTTCAAATTCCGCCTATGGATTGGACTCGATATATATCCTCCTTTGCCATTTTGAGTAAAAGCCGAACAGTTTCTATTTCTATGAGTAAAACTTTAACTGTTCGTCAGTCCCAGTGAGGAGTATTGACACTGATAACAGGACAATGATCAGCCAATCAGAAGACGACACGTATGTTGAGTGGCTCCCTTGAGGTTATATGTCTTCTCGTTGATGCGTGTGCACATTGTGTGAAATTAGCTCATATTGACCGGATCCTGCAACTGCGTAAAAGAACGTTCAGTTGACTGAATGAAGCGTTCGTAAAATAACAGAAAAGGGTACCATCAGATCTTTGGATATTGTTAACGGATGGATGTGTGTAGCTTAAATCAAACTCGGTACTTTACAGTAACAATAGGGTCCGGTATGTAGGCTCATATTCACTCTACAGGCATGTCTGTATATATGTCTTTACTGTTTTAAATACAAACAAACATACATAAGTCATTCGAGGTCTTCGCACAACACAGCGAGCAGTATTCTTCTATCAAATAGTTTGTTAACATATTAGAATTTTCGTTTTTATTTAAAAGCTACAGGCCGTATTGGATTGGTAAACCGTATGGTATTGATGAGCCGTTTGGCATTATGAGCCGTATGGCATTGACAGCTGTATCACATTAAGTGGCCCTATGGTATTGATGAGCCATACGACATGGATTAGCTGTATGACAGTGACGAACCATATGGCATTAACTAGCCTTATAGCATTGATGAGCATATGGCATTTAGCTGTATGGCACTGACTAGTGTTATGCAGTGCAATTTTGTTTTAGTAATTGGCGACCTGAATTGACCTGATCTTGGGCGACTTGATCTGAGATGACCTGCAGGCTGTCTAATGTTTGGATATAAAGAGTCTGAAGATGAGAATTGTTTTGCCTCTTAGAATTTAATTTATATTGATGTGTTGAAGTTACTATTCAAAACTTTAACTTTTTGTTATACATTTACGTTGTTAAATCGAATAGTGTTCATGTTCACAGTTATATTCGGCCAAATGTATACTTATCTCGTTGTCAATAAACATGCTCGCCTGTGACCTGCAGTAGGCATTACCCATGAGAAGTGTTGTGTTGTACATAAATAAATATTTAAAGTTCGTTTGATCGAATAGAATTAGAACATAATGTATGCTATTCTTCTACAAAAAGAGATTATTTCTAAGTTATGCCGATTGAAAACCTCAACACTTTCCCATTCAGACAAATAAAAACTAATGTTAATGTTAGACTTATGTTAATAACTATTGATATAACTAATACTATTGATTTTCCAAAAGAAATGTTACACCTCTTTGAACTTGAATACTATAAAAAGTTACTTGAATGTTTACTGATTTACTTATCCATATTTTCATGGGTGGGGTCGATTGTCCTATTTCCGATCATAGAAAAATGGAAGGGAACATTGTAAAAAAGGCGGGAAAGTGAGCCAGAATTATTTTATCTACCTTGGTGATTCGTGCAGGACAAACGCATCTAGTATCTGTTTCAGAACACCGAGAGAAACCTGAACCACGGAATGATTAGTTATGTACATGCAGGCAAAGAATACAGCGTTCGTCAGGTCGAAGAGGAAACAAGCTGAGATTATACGCCAGCTTCAATGACTCGGGCCATGTTCAAGAGAGGTTTCAATGTAATCGCTCAATGAGCAATTACTTTTAAACCTCTCTTGAACGCGATTGCTCAATGTAGCGCTACGTTACAAGACGAGCAAACTTCGAGGAATCGCACCGTGTCGTTCAGGAGAGAATGCGCTACACTGAGCGCTACATTGAGCGATCAATGATCGATTATTAGCGCTCGCTGTTATGGAACGGAGCCCATATGTCACAGCTCCGATAACAAGATCACACAGAGGCTTGCTGGTCTAGTCGATTGGATAGAGACCGGCCGATATAGTGATACACCACTTGATGAAAGAACATGTTTTGTATGTACAGAATCAGTTGAAGATGAGTGCCGTGTTCTGCTAAGGGGATACGATGAAATCCGCTATGATTTAATGAGAGGCTGGGGAAATTATAAGAGAAGACTTCTTTGGATGCCAGAATGTAGAGCGTGCTAGTTTTGTTCTATCAAACCCTGTGATATGTCATTTAGCTGCCAAACCCTACACTTCTATTTTAAAACGAAGAAAGTATGTCCTTTTTAACGTTTTTTTATACATCGTAGTATTGATATAACCTTAATTTTGGGATATCTTGTTTTGTATTTTATTTATACATGTATCTCATTTAACAGTTTACAAGTCTATTTTATTCGTATATGTATTTTAACTTACTTTAACTTTTACTTACTTTTATCTGATTACATCTATATATCCATATATATCATGTTAAATTATGTAATTTTATGTCATAACCCTTTATATAGAGTGGCTCAATGCATGTAAACCAGACGCCAGTTCTGCAGCGCAACAAACTGGACATACTGCTAGAGAGATACTTCCTGTATTAATTTCTGATGCTTCGAGTTGTTATTTGGCTTTTCATTCATAGATATTGTGTAACTGTTTTGACATCAATAAAGATTTAGCGTTTTAACCTTCAGAAGAAAGACCTTCCAACAATTGTCTCAGCACCAACACAAGCATTGAGGGTCAGATGAAGTCACATTTCAAAATTATATTTCGACCTTCATGTCACAGTAGAGCGCAAACGTGATGTGTTATTAATCGACATTTCTCTACACACCAATACCAGCATTCTGAATCAAATGTTTAATTTAATGAACAGTCTTAAATTGTTAGGTATTTGCAGCCTGTTACAAAATTCACTTTGAAGTTAATAACATAACCAATTAAGGGAACTGAAGTCGTAATATCAAAGATGTAGCAAGGTTATATTTGTGATCTGCAATAGAGCAGATTATTGATTTTTTATTTGGGTACTGTTGCTTGCGGGATTCGAACCAACATCCTCAGAGTCAAGCACCAATCACCTGCACTGACTGTCCAAACAACGTACCCATTCAGCCACCAAGACGCATAATTAACGAGGTCCAACAACTGGTTAAGCTATTTTCACTATCAATACCCCTTTGATAGTTGATAGTTGTAAAGTGGCAGGTACCCTATGCTAAATGCATTAGAATTACATGTCATTTAGTTAGTAAACACATCCTAGCATAGGCTTGTAGTCCTAGAATTGTGTACTATTGTACTTTATGTGATCTCATATATAACACTGTAGCATTTTTATACCCCCAAATCGGAGATTCCGGGGTATATTGTTTTTCACTTGTGCGTATGTCCGTCCGTGTGTTTGTCCACAAAAACTGGGATGAGACCATCATATTTGACCTTGTGATCTTGACCTTGCCGCTGTGGATATCTTCAGAAAACTTTAACCTTGGCAATAACTTTGGATTGCTCAGAGTTAGGGATTGCATACTTGGCATATGCATACCTTGTGATGAGACCTTTCAGATAAAGTCATCATATTTGACCTTGTGACCTTGACCTTGCCGTAGTGAACATCTTCAGAAAACTTTAACCTTGGCTATAACTTTGGTATATCCGGGGGCATCCTTGTTTAACAAACACTTCTTGTTTCACTATCTAAATGACGTTATTTCTAATCAAGGAAGTTCATTAATCCATACAAAATAATAATAATTGACGCATGTGTAGGAAATGGAATTTAATAACGAACACTCACAGTTCAGAGTTTGATTTTTGCATTACACATTCTTGGCAAAAATAAATAAACACAAAAAAAAACAAAAAGTAATACTGGTTATCTAATCTTTTACGATGTGTATATAAATCATCATCACGTGTTTAAAATGAAATGTTATATAAACATTCCTTTCGAAACCTAAACGTTAGGAACAAATCTTAGAAATTAAATGCATTTTACAAAATTGCATATTTATAGTTAATATTGCATATTTACAAAGCACACATGTCCACTGAGTGTATCATACTGTAGCAAATCAGAACAGCTTTGAATGCGCGACAGAAATGGAATAATACAATACAAAAGTCAAATAAGGTACTTCCTTTCCACAGTTCAAATGTCAATATTAACTTTAAACTAAACGTCTAACATCAGTCCCTCGGTCTGATGATCTGGATTGATTCCTTTACAATGAGCCAGAACATATCCTTGTTGAACACCTCGTTGTTGTATTCCACGTAGCTGTTACGTTTCAGCATCATGGCCATGTCCTTGGAGAGGTTCATCATGGAGACGTCTTCATACAGCAGCACCACCACAATGTCCTGTCTGCGGGTCACGCCTTCCATCCGGGCCATGTTGAACTCGAACTCACACCAGGTGCTCTCAAGGAAAGAAGGGGAGAGAACTACCACTGTAGTTCTGCTGTTCTGAATGGCATTGACGATGTTTTCTGAGATGACCTCCCCTGGTAGAAAGTCGCGTTGATGAATGCAAAGTTTGAGGCCATGTTTTTCCTCTAGTTCTGGAATCATTTCTTCAATTATAAATCCTCTGTCTTTGTCGTCATATGATATAAATGCATCATACTCGTAGTTGTCCTGGGGGACTTGGTCTCTGTTGTATCTTCGTCTGTAAACACGTCTGCCAGCATAGTAGAGATACCTCAGTTTCCATCTGTTGAGGTACACCAGAACACCAGCAACCATGGTCAGGATACAGAGTAAGGCACTAACTGAGACTGAGATTTCAACTATGTCAGAGGTGCACTGGCTTTTCAGGTGTGCTATTATTTGATCAAGCTCGTCCAATGTCTTTAATTCACCTGTTGGCAAACGGCATTTGAGAAATTGGATTTTATGAACTCGATGTGGATTCTGGTTCATCCACAGGAGGAAGTCCAATTCAGCACATCCACAAAGCAAAGGATTTCCTTCTAATCGAAGTCTTGCTTTTGGGAGGCGTGCTATATCATCCCTTGTTGATTTTCCAATTACCTTCACTTTATTGTTCCTGATATCCAGAACCTCTAAATTACTTAATCTAGTAATTCTCACGTTAACGGAATTCAATTGATTTTGCTAAGATTTATGACCCTCATATAATGTAAAGTCTCAAAAGCGTAGGTTGACAAAAGAGATATACTGTTATCTGATAAATCTATTATCTTCAGGTTTGACAGGGACTCAAGTGTCGATGTGTTATTACCTGTTAAAGAATGTCCTAACCTATTGCTAGCAAGATTAAGATATGTAACACTATTTGTTTTGGGAAAGGGTTGAAGATTCTGCAAGAAGTTGTTGCTCAGATCAAGGTGTTCAACCTTTGTTAAGATTCTAAGTGTATGAAAATTAATGTTCCTAATTTTATTATTACGTGTGATGAATGTTTTTATATTCAGAGGTGTCCGGTACGACGCTAGGTCACACAAGAATGGACAATTGTTGCATATGTAAGTTTCTAGAATTACAGAAAGGTATTGGAAGCAATGCAAATATTTAAAATTGCCAGCAAGTTCAATGTTTGACAAATCAAGAGTTTTAAGTGAAGGATGGTTAAATAAATCTAACAAAACGTACCCCTTATTTTTGTCAGTGTTAAAACTTCGAGCGAGTTAGGTAGTTCTATCAGGCTATTAACTTGTAGAAAAGGATGGTTTTTACAATGAATGTGAAGCTCTGTTATTGAACTATTCTGTAGATATGAGAACGTATCAGGATATGATTGTGAAGTGTGGTAAACTGTAAAACTAATATACTTAATTGGTGAGAATTGGAGTGACTTAGTCACTTCTCTAAAAGTCTTAAACTCATCATTATCCATACGAAGGTGAACTGTCATGTCCAATACGGTTAAACGTGTCAACGAATCAAACATTCCTGGTAGTATTCTATGGACAGAACAGTAGGATATATTCAGGATTTGTAAATATGGCATATACTGAAAGGTTGTGTTGTCAATATGATTAAAAATACAGACTTTAGAATACAAAGAAAGCAACGACAACTGTTTAAGTTTTAGAAATGAATGACCAAATATACAGCGATCACAGTCGATATTAAAAGATTGTAAACTATCAGCACAAAAGTTACATTCCAAACAATTCATTTCGAAGAGAGATATTTTCTAAACTTATCAGAGGTTTCACAAATGTTGGATCAAATACACCTCTCTTAGTAAAAAGATAATTTCCATCAAGATTAAGATCAATCAAAAGTGAAAGTGCAAAGAAGACGTTTTCGTCTATTTCACGTAAATTGTTCCATGACAAATCGAGGCTTTTCAGTAGCTTGAAGTCAGCAAACGCCTCCTGTGATAAATTCCTTACTCTATTTCTGTCCATCAGAAGTGTTGTGGTGTTTTCAGGAAGTGTTCTCGGGATGCTGGTGAGGTTGAGATTAGAGCAAGTTGCTATGACACCACCATAGAAAGTGCCAGTCAGACAAGTACACGGATGGCAGTCTAGTTGTGAGGTAACAGTTTCCATGATGAAGATAGTTGTGATGATTGTGAGTATGTGATTGATTGACTTCATCCTAGAAATTGGAAAATAGAATAAACTAGAACCTATCCATTATAAGCTGTATGCAAGAAAAGGACATTAAAATAAACTAAAAACTATACCACTTTTTTGTAAATATTATACACCACTGTAAACTGTATAGTAAGACAATCCGTGGACTAGGACTAAGGTATAGGAATCGACATTTTGTTCTCAGTGTACGAGTATAAAGATTAGTATCCAACTACCTCAAACTTTACATCATTTATTATATACGTATGTAAACTATAAATACATACTGACGTGCAATGCGATTTCCGTGAATTAAGGTAAAGTAAAGTAAAGGTATGCACATTTCGTACAAGAATTCTAAAAATACGAGTTGAAAGAGTGTCATCATTTTATACTTTCTTTCACTTCTTTAACGTTGTTCTTCTGAATTCTTTATGACTACTGATTTTCATCTACGGATTATAGAATAGAACACTTACCTGATGAAATAAGTTTGCGTTGTCCCTTTGAATAACTAACAACTCGTCGTTATACCAAGCCTTCTTCAACTAGATGTACACTGGGAAGCATCTTAGCAGTCACGTGACGAGTGTCTGGAATTATTTCCTTGTTGGTCAATTTACATCCTTGTATGTACTATTTACATATTTGATATAACAATCACAATCGATTTTAGTTAAGTCCTGTTGAAAATCTGCTATCGTTTCATTTGCAGGCTCGTTAATAAACATTGTCACAGCAAAGTACATGTAAGAACATTGACATACAAAGAATATCCATATCTATATGGATAAATAAGTAAAAGTAAAATAGCTTTATTGAATGCTTTTGTAGTTAATGTGAAATCCATTTTGTTCTTTGTGGTCGCATAAACCAAAGTCTATAAATGGTGTTATTTTATTCAGAAGTACTGACTGTTGTCGAAAGTTAATATTTGGATGAAAGTTGACTCAGAATAGCGGCGATGTCCATGTAAAAGTAGTGAGTTCTTATAAAAAAAACAAAAACAACACTGATCAATGTACTGCGATTGACACGTGTCGAACATACTTTTGGAAACTTATTTAAAACAGGCAAAAAAAATGTTGGTTGGTTATGTTTAATAGCTCATATAATTACTGTGTATGTAAATTGGACGTGTATGTGTATACTTATGTTGCTAGATTTTAATTTGAAACTAGTTGATATATTTGGTGATTGGGGATGAATACATAAAGTTGAGTAGAACTGTTTGTAATGAAATCAACACATATGTTATGTAAGAACGTATTGAAACCAAATAAAATTGTATTAAACACAATAAATGAATCTTTAAATGACTAGTTGTAAACTACGAATGTTGAATGTACTTCGCTTTCTCCATCTCGCACTAGCTGAACTGACTCTGTTCATTTCAGATCTAACCAAGTTACATCCTGCTGTTAATCTCTAGATACGACATGCTATTAAACAACCCAAATAAACTTAATGGACTGATGTCATATGCTATGTTGTGTATTAAGTGTTATGCAAATTCAATCATTTACATTGTATCGTACACAAAATAACATCATACCTACTGTTTACCTTGGAGAAATCACTAAGTGTGTACAAACATTATGTCGCCCATTGATCTACCCCTGTCATGACGTCATGATATATAAACCCTGTCAAAGTCGACCATGGTATCGTGAGATATAAACCCTGTCAGAGTCGACCATGGTGCCTAGGGATATAAACCCTGTCAGAGTCGATTGTGACGTCGTCAGATATAAATTCTGTCAGGGTCGACCACGGTGTCGTGGGATATAAACGCTGTCAGAGTCGACCATGGTGTCGTGGGATATTAACCCTGTGAGAGTCGACCACGGTGTCGTGGGATATAAACCCTGTCAGAGTCAACCACGGTATCTAGGGATATAAACCCTGTGAGAGTCGACCACGGTGTCGTGGGATATAAACCCTGTCAGAGTCAACCATGGTATCTAGGGATATAAACCCTGTCAGGGTCGACCACGGTATCTAGGGATATAAACCCTGTGAGAGTCGACCACGGTGTCGTGGGATATAAACGATGTCAGAGTCGACCATGGTGTCGTAGGATATAAACGCTGTCAGAGTCGACCATGGTGTCGCGGGATATAAACCCTGTGAGAGTCAACCACGGTATCTAGGGATATAAACCCTGTGAGAGTCGACCACGGTGTCGTGGGATATAAACCCTGTCAGAGTCAACCATGGTATCTAGGGATATAAACCCTGTCAGGGTCGACCACGGTATCTAGGGATATAAACCCTGTGAGAGTCGACCACGGTGTCGTGGGATATAAACGATGTCAGAGTCGACCATGGTGTCGTAGGATATAAACGCTGTCAGAGTCGACCATGGTGTCGCGGGATATAAACCCTGTGAGAGTCGACCACGGTATCTAGGGATATAAACCCTGTGAGAGTCGACCACGGTGTCGTGGGATATAAACCCTGTGAGAGTCGACCACGGTATCTAGGGATATAAACCCTGTCAGAGTCGACCACGGTGTCGTGGGATATAAACCCTGTGAGAGTCGACCACGGTGTCGTGGGATATAAACGCTGTCAGAGTCAACCATGGTGTCGTGGGATATAAACCCTGTCAGAGTCAACCATGGTGTCGTGGGATTCATATTCCAACAGTGCTCCAAGGTACACTGAATGTAGTTTGATTGTAGGGACCCATGTAGAACATCAACACAATGGACTTTTTCATTTCTCTGACATCTATGCCCTCCGAAGTAGTAAGTTTTGAGGTTGTAAGTTTCCTTAAACAATTAAGTGTCACTAAGGTGACATGATCCCCCGCCTAAATTAATACTTCAAAATTACAAAAATAATGTCTAGATCAGCAAAATCGAATGGGCCCAATTTTCCCTAAAAGAACCACTGGTGTAAGATAATGATGAGAATCCAAAGTTCTTGTGATATCAATGCCCCTGACAATCTTAACATGTCGACAAACTTAAAGTTCCTGTGTGACCTTGAGAAGTATGTCAATGTCACCAAAATCTCACCAGCCCTTTGTCTGTCCGTGGAGAAGCTATGTGTAAGATATGAATCCAGTGAATCGTTTTTGAGATATCCCACTGACAAGGGTTAAATGACAGTCTCGTTGTGACCTTGAAATGAAGTTCAATGTCATAAACCTCTGTAGGAACGGTGGAGTCTACTAACGCCTACAGGGACAAACGCCTACAGTCTTAAACAAACAACTTTATGCACCAGTGGTTTTGATTTTTACAGCCTTCAACCGTAAGTGGAATGGCCCAATACTGTGTGCACTTATGCCTACAACTCGTTACTTTGTGCACTAATTTTAATTTCATTCATTTTACCATATATTCATTGTATCAATATAGTATAAATATTCAACACATTACATCTTATGTGTCACTCAGATAAAGGATTACATATATACACAAATGACGATACTAATAAATGCAACACATTTCACATATTTATCATGTTTGTCATCTCATACATTTCCTTTTCGCTTTGTTTCATTATTTGTAATAGATAATTGATTAGGGAAATAACTGAGAAAGTTTTACCTGCACAAAGTCGTTTGCCGGCAAAGGATTAAAGGCCTTAAGTACTATATGTGCTAACAAACGGAAAAGTGAATGTACACCAAAAACATTAGTTCAGCTTGGTTTTTCAGTTCAGACATTGGCGTCTCCTTGCATGATAGACACAGGTTGGTCAAGCTTGTCAAGTTTTGATTTTGGACCAATGAGAATTAATCCCGTTTTTCCTCGTTTAGCTTTAGGAAATTTTCTTTCATCCACTGTTTGATGTCTGAGCAACAGGATTGGATTGTGTTTAGGCATGGTCTTAAATTGTCAACAGAGCCAGATAGATACATCTGATTGTAAATAAGCAAGAAGGACAGCTTCGCGATATCTTGAGACAGAATTCTCACTGTTTGAATTGCCTGATGTGTCCTTCAGTCTTCAAAACTATATTCCATGTCACTTTCAACATCAATGCCCACCAACGATATTGTTACACTGACAACATACAACTCATAACTGGCCATCATGGACAAAAACAAATATTTCATTTTGTAAAGCTTTGATTTATGGGTTGATGTCCTTGATTCGACCTTGATGTCGTGAAATATAAACCATGTTAGAATCGACCATGGTGTCCTTGATATAAACTATGTGAGAGTCGACTGCAGTGTTATGATATGTAAACGTTGTCAGAGTCGAACATTGTGCCGTGAGATTTAAATTACACATGTGACGTCATCCTATTGTTCTTTCACTCCATTATTTTTCAGTAATGGACAGTTACACATCATCCCCTTTTTTAGGTATAAATTTGATTTCTTTAACTTTTATAAGTAAGTTTGATAAAAGAGCAATAATTTAAGCGTAATTCAAGTAGGTTAATGACCTCGTAACTCTCCATTCCTAAAAAATAATGGGCATCGGCCCTTTGAACCTTATTATTATTTTTAAAGAATGGAGAGTTACTCGGACATTTTTAACATCTGTAGTTCTTGTTAGAAAAATGCTGTTGTTTGTCAAAATGATGTTTATAATATATATGAGACCATATTCTCAGCTGCTTTTGGCAGCTTTCCAAAACACCCATGTACATGTAGTGTTATATAGGATATGTGTCACCGGTATAGGATGTGTAACAGATAACAGTAGGGTGTAACTCAGTTAGATCTACTGATAATCCATAACAGTAAGTCATGTTGTGCTGGGACGAGGAGCAGGAAGTATGCTGCGGCCATATTGTAATACTTTATGTACATATCTTACATAACTATATCATATATTTTATTATTTACTATATTTGACACATTTGGTCAGACACGTGTTAGTTGAGGCATAGCTCACTATAACTACATATTCTACATCTATTAACCTTGTTCACATTTTATCTTTAAATTTGTAACTTAATAAAGTCTGGATCGCTTGATCCGTTTCCGCCTTTGTGTTTAAGAAATTCACTTGCCAACAGTGACACCATTCACCAGTCATACCCATCGTGTTCAGTTTGGAACAAAGGGTCAACCCTTCAAACTCTCAGTTTATTCAGCCATGAAATATGTCACCCATCCGCCGAACCGCGCCCTTTAATGAACTTTTGAATTCCGTTGGATATTCCAAGCAGAGACACCAGAAGCGGTTGTGATACAGATTATACAGCATGATCCGTCACAGTATTATATCTATCCACTCAACCCAAGGTCTGTCAAACGTTTCCAAGAGCTAAAAATCATAATGTTACATCAATAATTTTGAAAAATGCCAGTTAACAGTCACCCCCTTCTCCTGTATTTCCGGCACTTCCAGTGACTATTTGCGTGTTTTAATTAGTGTTGTCAGTAGTATTTTCATGGACATCTATTTAGTTTTATAACCTTATGATGATAGACATTCCATTGCAATGAGAGTTTCTATATGTTTCGTATATAACGTTTCTATTTAATCAGTGTGTAACCTCGGCATATTATCCAGGATTGCAAATGCTTTGTCCTATTTGTCCAGAACGTACACAAGCACTGAGAGTCAGAGTCATAGTTCGACCCTCATGTCACAGTAGAGGGTCATAGTTCGACCCTCATGTCACAGTAGAGGGTCATAGTTCGACCCTCATGTCACAGTAGAGGGTCATAGTTCGACCCTCATATCACAGTAGAGGGTCATAGTTCGACCCTCATGTCACAGTAGAGAGTAATAGTTCGACCCTCATGTCACAGTAGAGGGTCATAGTTCGACCCTCATATCACAGTAGAGGGTCATAGTTCGACCCTCATGTCACAGTAGAGAGTAATAGTTCGACCCTCATGTCACAGTAGAGGGTCATAGTTCGACCCTCATATCACAGTAGAGGGTCATAGTTCGACCCTCATGTCACAGTAGAGAGTAATAGTTCGACCCTCATGTCACAGTAGAGAGTAATAGTTCGACCCTCATGTCACAGTAGAGGGTCATAGTTCGACCCTCATATCACAGTAGAGGGTCATAGTTCGACCCTCATGTCACAGTAGAGAGTAATAGTTCGACCCTCATGTCACAGTAGAGGGTCATAGTTCGACCCTCATATCACAGTAGAGGGTCATAGTTCGACCCTCATGTCACAGTAGAGAGTAATAGTTCGACCCTCATGTCACAGTAGAGGGTCGTAGTTCGACCCTCATGTCACAGAAGAGGGTCATAGTTCGACCCTCATGTCACAGTAGAGAGTCATAGTTCGACCCTCATGTCACAGTAGAGGGTCATAGTTTAACCCTCATGTAACAGTAGAGAGTAATAGTTCGACCCTCATGTCACAGTAGAGGGTCATAGTTCGACCCTCATGTCACAGTAGAGAGTCATAGTTCGACCCTCATATCACAGTAGAGGGTCATAGTTCGACCCTCATGTCACAGTAGAGAGTCATAGTTCGACCCTCATGTCGCAGTAGAGGGTCATAGTTCGACCCTCATATCACAGTAGAGGGTCATAGTTCGACCCTCATGTCACAGTAGAGGGTCATAGTTCGACCCTCATGCCACAGTAGAGGGTCATAGTTCGACCCTCATGTCACAGTAGAGGGTCCTAGTTCGACCCTCATGTCACAGTAGAGGGTCATAGTTCGACCCTCATGTCACAGAGGAGGGTCATAGTTCGACCCTCATGTCACAGCAGAGAGTCATAGTTCGACCCTCATGTCACAGTAGAGAGTCATAGTTCGACCCTCATGTCACAGTAGAGAGTCATAGTTCGACCCTCATGTCACAGTAGAGGGTCGTAGTTCGACCCTCATGTCACAGAAGAGGGTCATAGTTCGACCCTCATGTCACAGTAGAGGGTCATAGTTCGATCTTTTTGGGGGTTTGTTCCTTGCCGGATTCGAACCCACATCCTCAGAGTCCCACTTCAATCACCAGCACTGATTACACATTCAGCCATCGAGACCTCGACAAAAGCGAGATTCAACAACTGATAGTTTACCTATTTTTACAATCAACCCCCTCTCATAGAGGTAAAATTGCACTGCCACATAGACTAAATGCATTAGAAATACATGCCATTTTGATAGTGAACACAATTCTAAGAATGGAAAACTAGTCCATAAACTTGTACTATTGTAGATAGTTCGATCCCAAATATAACATGGCTACATATGGTTACACTAGCTAAATAGCATGTATTTCTAATGGAGGAAGTGAATACATCCATGCAAAATGACAATACTTGACACATATGTAAGAAATGAACTTTAATGACAGATCATTAAAATGATAAATACAGTTTACAGTTTGACATTTCACACTGATGGCAAAAAAACACCAAACAATAAAATCCAATCCAAATACAATCCAAGATTCAAAGCATCTACATATAGCAAAACTGGTTTAACTTATGCTAATGGTATGAATATATACTTCTGTGTTTATCATATACAAATAAAATATGTACAAATTTATATCAATTGCTTTTCCTGGTGTTGTTTTTCACGGAAATAAGAATTCACTCGCATTGGTATATGTACGTCTAAAATTAAGTTTCCCCTTCTTATCAATTTACATTAATCATATCCACCCATTGTAATAACAAAAACACTGGTAAATGATATGTTCATTAAGTCATATGATATCAAGGGAAGAAACGTGTATATCTCCATGTACATGTACGTTGTTTATACATCAGCATGACAGCAAGTATATATAAGAAAATCCCCTTAAAATATGATAAGTAATCTGAACAGTGATGAAACAAATAGACACGATTTTCATTTTCACCTTTAAGTGAACACAATTTTTAAAGCAAATTGTTGTTAATTGACTATCAAGTAGAGCAAAATTATAATCCCTCCTAAAAAATCATATCATCATAATTACAACAACTTAATTTACTGATAACGCTAAATGTTATTTACACACTCAAGAAAAACTAAATTACTTGCTTTTATACATGTCTTGGTAACCAAAAAGACAAAAATAAATATAAACATATGTTACAAAAGGGCATATTAATAGTATATAGTACATATTTACAAACCACATATGTCCATGCCCTAAAATATAGTGTAGCAACTCAGAACAGCATTGATAGTCAGACAGAAGTGGCATAACACAATACATACAATTCAAATCAGGTAGTTCCTTTTCACATTTAGGAATACGAATGTAAATATTAACGTGCAACAAGAAACGTATAACAACGTTAACAATTTCAGTCCCTTGTTCTGACGATCACGATTGACTCTTTTACAATTAGCCAGAACATCTCCTTGTTGAACACCTCGTTGTTGTATTCCACGTAGCTGTTACGTTTCAGCATCATGGCCATGTCCTTGGAGAGGTTCATCATGGAGACGTCTTCATAGAGAAGCACCACCACAGTGTCCTGTCTGCGGGTCACGCCTTCCATCCGGGCCATGTTGAACTCGAACTCACACCAGCTGCTCTCAAGGAAAGAAGGGGAGAGAACTACTACCGTCGTCCTGCTGTTCTGAATGGCATTGACGATATTTTCTGAGATAACCTCCCCTGGTAAAAAGTCTCTTTGATGAATGCAAAGTTTTAGGCCATGTTTTTCTTCTAGTTCTGGAATCATTTCTTCAATTATAAATCCTCTGTCTTTGTCGTCATATGATATAAATGCATCATACTCGTAGTTTTCCTGAGGGACTTGCTCATTGTTGTATCTTCGTCTGTAAACACGTCTGCCAGCATAGTAGAGATACCTCAGTTTCCATCTGTTGTGGTACACCAGAACACTAGCAACCATGGTCATGATACAGAGTGAGGCACAAATTGAGACTGAGATTTCAACTATGTTTGAGCTACACTCGCTTTCCAGGTGTGTTATTATTTGGTCAAGCTCGTCCAAACTCTTTAATTCACCTGATGAAGCACGACACGTGAGATATTGCATGTTAATAACTCGATCTGGATTCTGTTTCATCCACAGGAGGAAGTCTAATTCAGCACATCCACAAAGCAGAGGGTTTCCTTCTAATCGAAGTCTTGCTTTGGGGAGGCGTGCTATATCATCCCTTGTTGATTTTCCAATAATATTCAATTTATTGTTACTGAGATTCAGAACCTCGAGTTCACTTAATTTGCTCATTCTCACGTTTACAGAATTCAAATAATTACTGCTAAGATTAATGACTCTAACAAACTGTGAACTCCCAAAAGCGTAGGTCGACAACAGAGATACGCTGTTATCTGATAAATCTATTGTTTGCAGTTTTGACAGCGACTCAAGTGTTGATGTGTTCCTACCTGTTAAAGAATTCCTAAAACCATTGCCAGCAAGATTAAGATACGTAACACAATTGTGATCCATTAAATTACATAAGAATGGACAATTGTTGCATATGTAATTTTCTAGAATAACCGAAAGCATCTGAAAGCAAAAATAAACTTCAAAACCGTCAACAAGTTCAAGATTTGACAAATCAAGAGTCTAAAGCGAAGGATGATAACGTAATTCGGATAAAACTTTTTTAATCTTAATTGTTCTTAAGGTTAACATTTCGAGCGATTCTGTTAGTTCTCTTAGGCTTTCACTCACTATCAGAGGATTTTGTTTACAATTAATTTGAAGCTCTCTTAGTGACTTACCGTGGAGATATGAGAAAGTGTCAGCATAGGATTGAATAGTGTGGTAAACTGTAAAACTGATATATTTGATTGGTGAGAACTGGAGTGACCTTGTAATTTCTCCAAAGCTCTTAAACTCATCGGCATCATTATCAAGGTGAATTGTCATGTCCAATATGCTTAATTTTGTCAAAGAATCAAACATTCCTGGTTGTACTGCCGTGGCAAAACAATGAGACATATTCAGAATTTGTAAATATGGCATATACGGGAAGTTTTTTTGTTAAGTCGGTTTAAATTACTTGTCTCATGATTCAAAGAAAGCAACGACAATTGTTTAAGTCTTAGAAATGAATGACCAAATTTATAATCACTATAGTCGATATACAAAGAGTGCAAAGTATCAGGACAGAAATTGCATTCAAATATCAAATTAATACTCGGTACAAGTTGATTTTGAAGCGATTTTTTTTCTAAGCTCATCAAATATTTTACAAATATTAGATCAAAGGTACCTTTCAAAGGAAAAAGATAATTTCCATCAAGATTAAGTTCTATCAAATGTTGAAGTCCACGGAAGACATTTCCCCCTATTTTATGTAAATGGTTCCATGACAAATCCAGGTTTTTCAGTAGCTTGACCCCAGCAAACGCCTCCTGTGATAAATTCTGTACTCTATTTCCATCCATCACAAGTGTTGTGGTGTTTCCTGGAAGTGTTCTCGGGATGCTGTTGAGATTGAGATAAGAGCAAGTTGCTATGACACCACCATAGGAAGTGTCAGTCAGACAAGTGCATGGATGACAGTCTAGTTGTGAGGTAGCAGTTTCCATGATGAAGATAGTTGTGATGATTGTGAGTATGTGATTGGATAGCTTCATCCTAGAAATTGGAATTGGAATAAAATAGAACCTATCTATTTATCCATCTATCCATGAATATATATTTGTGGAAACTTAAAATAATAAATGGTATGGAGGTAGAAGGTAAGAACATTGTCTAAAAGAATTCTGAATGTACGAGTATATATATTATCATTATTTTATACTTTCCTGACCTTTTAAGCGTTGTTCTTTAAAATATTATCATTATTTTATACTTTCCCTGACCTTTTAAGCGTTGTTCTTTAATACCCTCTTGGTGCCCGGCCGTTTACACTATGCGCTCACACAGTGCCCCTAACTTTTTTGAGTCTCTCAAGATTTAGGTCAACGTTGTACATAAAATGGCACCAGGGCGTTATTCATGTTTATAAAATCATGAAATTTTTACTGAAGGATACCAAGTTGGTTGTCTCTCTACTTATGTATTTTTGTGTTATAAATATTTAGTATAAAAATGAATAAGGTTTGATTATAAAAGGCAAAGACGTTTTTCGCGTAAACTACCAATGGCCACGTATGCGTATATCTTTGTTTACTAGCTTGGAAATAAATTCATGTGTTCAAAAATGTAATTTAATTGTTATTTTTCGAGACAGCAAATGTCAGTGATCACGCTGATGTTTTTACTTTCTACATGCGACCTTTATTTCACGAAATTATACAAGGTATCTTTTTGTAACCATTTTGTTGAACATTGTTCTCTGTGACGTCATTGACAAACAATAACCGTAAAAAGTACTGTGCATGGTAACCTTTCGTACTTTTTCTAAATACAAGCATAGTGACTGAGATTTCACCAACTGATAGCTATTGTTTCTAGCTTAGCATGGTAAAAATTTCGGAAACCTTTGAAAGGAAATTAATGTTGTGTTTCATTAGTCCATAAGCGAAATCCGTTTTCAGTGGGTAAAAAACATTTTGATAGCTAGAAATGCAAGGGTATAAACAAGTGTCTAATGGTCGGTCTATACCCAACTCAAGTACTACATTGAAATAGATTTGCAAACTAGAATACATAGACATCCATGTGAAATATTTTTCCATTGGCGTTTTAAGCGAAAATCCATGAGGATCATTACGACACAAGAGGGGGAAATATGTCGGTGCCGGTTCACGGCAGTTTTAGCATCACGTTTACACTGCATTCCGTTTGCAAACTATTTTATCATCAGATTGTGATTTCAATCATGATTATCTCTTGAATCATGGTAGATGTTTACCCCACACATCATTCACTAAAATATGTATCTATCAAGCGAAAATTGCATTGCAGAACGTTTATTTCACGGAACTCCGAAGTCAAAATGAAAATTGTAAAAGTTGCCGTAGACAATTTAGCTTGGTGTTTCGGTAAACGCACTGAAAATATTATAAATAAATGTTACTCCAAAAACAAACGAAAGCTTCGAATTATATTCTCTACCAAGTAGGTTTTATGTCCTTAAGTGACACGGAAGCTCAAACCACGGATGTACATGTAAGCCGACATGTATCTCGAACCCCGACAAACATGTAGGCCCGCTGTCCATCGCATAAGCCCCGCCCACTTCATCCGCTAACTTGTCCAGTGTGCACATTCGCGCAATAAATATAGCGGGAACGTAGTCGTCATATACTTTTTTGTTTTTGTAGTTGTCTTGCAAGACTCCAATTAATTTAAGATTTATAGTGTTATCTGTTAGTTCATTTCAATTAACGTGACAGAAGTTATTGTCACGATTTGTAATGATCCACCTCTAAAGACTGTCTTAATTGTTTATGACCCACCCCCATAGGCTGTCTTATTTTTTGGTGACCCACCCCCAAAGATCACCGGCCCACCCTACCCTATAATAAATGACCAATCCCTAACTTGATCAAGTCGGGTGTCAGACCCGTGGACGATTACAATATCAACGGATTTTTCAATGCAAAAGGAGCTGTCAATTCATTACATCTCCATAATTCCGATCAAAATTGATATAAATAACATTTCGTCCGCGACGTGGGTTTTCCCGAAATATCTATAAGCACGTTCTGGATCTCAGGATATGACGTCAAGACTTGCGTGATAAACGTCATGTATCATCTCTCGTGCTGTTTTCCCGACAGCTGATCATTGTTTCGCGCCAGTTAATCCATGGTGATGACGTCACTCTATTGTGTTAACAGTGGATTATTTTCAAGAATCTACTGGTCATTGACTAATCCAGTCAGGAGGGGTGTCAGGTTTTGACATTTTCGTAATGGCTCACAAAGTAATTTGTTCAAGAATGATGTATTTTGTCTTAGTATATCTGTTTAGAATCTTAAAATATCTGATTATTTTTGTAATGTCTAACCCGGGAACCGCGAACCTTTAACCCTTCGTCTGTTACGCAGCGCCCTAACCTATTAGACTACCAGGCCTGCTGGTAATCCTTTGATTGTTTGTCAGTAAGACCCCTGCATTCTAAACAAGACTGGTAAAGTGTGAACACATGGGGATCGTGCTGAAACACGTGAAATGCAGGAGTTTGGCTGTCAGTCAAATCGCTTTGGGTACAGATTTGAGCCATGCACGTGAAGTGGAAGAATCCGTTTCATAAGGCTCGAAGCTACGTGTACCATATCTGATGAATGGGCACCGAAATTTGCAAAATAAATTTTTTTAGGTTACATAATTGAAATGTATTGTCTATAATGCTAGATAATCACTACATGTATGTATGTTTCGTGACGTCTTACATGGATTAAGATGGAGAATGCATGAGGAGCCGTGGATTCGTTAAAAATAAACAACTCGTTTCAATCTCCATTACTTAAAATAGGCCATGGGCCGAACAGCATAAGTGCTCTTAAAAAATCAAAGTGCTGCAGGCTAAAGGGTGATTACATGAACTTTACATATTATTATTCTGCATTGTATTCGGTTTATTTAGAACCAATGTTCAAGCAAAAATAGTTGTTCGTTAGATTATAGATGGACTCTGAAAATAGAGGTAATTTTTGGGCTGAAATCTGAGGCAGAATTCGATGAAAACCTAATGGGTCCATCCAAACATATTAAAGGCTTAATAGTTTTGGTTTTTTAGTTACTGCATTATTATAAGCCTGACCAATGGTTTTGGGGGGTTTATAATTATACCTAAAATTTAGCCCGTCTGCCCATCCGCTTCTGAGATATTGAAGAAGAAAACCTATTCGCTCGATTCTTAAAGTATGCACATCTTCTACACTACTAGGAGAGATACAGGCCAGAATTACAAGTGATTTTGTGAAGAAAAATATTGGGAAAACATTTTTGTACTTAGGAAAGTTTCTGACATCTAAATTGAAGATGTCCCTCTGTCCGCCCGAATTCATTATTTCCCGACCAATTACAGGAAAACTATTCATTTTGCCCGAGTCTTCAACACTAGCTAGAAAGTTAACATGAGATGATAGTACCGAATTGCAAGCAATTTTGTCATTTTAGAATACTATAAAATTTGTTTATGTATTTTGCAATAAAATAATTTATAGATTGAAATTTGTCCGATCAATTCAAGAAACACTTTTCACCAGGTTGTTTTCAGTTTTGCATGTGATTTATACAGTTCTAGCCGAGGTGCAGTGCTGATTAACCAGCGATGTAGGGTTTTTACAATATGTTTTAAACATTTCTGTATTCTTAACTTAATCATTCTTTTAAATATAGGGGGCGGGATAGTGCCATGGTTATCGTCTTCGACTTCAGATCAAGAGGTCCGGGTTTGAATTCCGCCAGGGGCTTGGTAACTTTACTATGGAGAACGTTCTACATGCAGTAAGGTTTGGGTGCAATGCTTCATAGAATTTCAGCACAGTACCATCCGTGATTTCCTATTTCCAGCAGATGCTTGCAGGTTTCACAGCAATGCAAAGCTATCATGGCATTCAGGCTTTCTCCCTGCAATAATAGCAGCAGCCGAAATATAAGTGAAATACTCTTGAAATCGGCGTTTAACTCCAAACTCACCTCAGTTATAAAGTTATTCATCTTATTTTGCACATGTCTCATACCGGTAGACTACGAATAGGATTATGTCTGTGCAACTCTCCATTCCTTAAAAATAAAGGAAACAATGTCCATTATTTTTAAGGAATGGAGAGTTACGAGGTCATAAGCCTACACTTGAAGTATTGCTTACTTAAAGCATGGAATCGAAGTATTGTGCAACTGTCAAATCATATGCAAATGAATAATTGAGTGCCAATAGAACGACATCACACGTGTGATTTAAATGAAGGTGCAGGGGAGGGTAACAAGTTAATAATGTGAAGTTTTAATTCATTTAGGTATATGTCTGTATAATAGACTTATGTAAATATATCCATGCATAGGAAATAGACACAGACATCATCATTGGCTGATGTGTGCCTTGCTGTAATTCCTTAAGGCTTCCGTACCAAGAAATCAGAACCCACTATGCTATTCAGGTGCAGCGATTCACTATCATGGCACGGAAAAGCGAGGGAAATACAGCAGAACTTAAATCAGCAAAACTGACAAGTGTGATGCCTGACGTAGTTGATAACTAATTGGAATGTATGATACAAAGACAATTAAAAATATGCATTATCTTACTATATACAATGAAGATAGAATATCTCTGCCCAACCTTATCCTTTATACACAGGGGCGGGGATACTTTATTTTAAATGTCCAGGGGTATGATAAGTATGGAGTCCAACTAGAAGAAATCGTTTATGATTATAGCTGAACGTTTCTATAACATGCGTTGTCAATATCAAATTATATCATGAGGTGGAAATTATCAATATCAAGTCCGAAATTTGTAAATTAGATATCTGTTTAATAAAGCCGTAAAATACACTCATATATTGTGAAGTAGTAGTATTCAAGTATAATTTCACATATTATTTTCTATTACCTTAATTAATTTCTCTATATAACCCATCAGAGTAGGTAGATTGACAAGATTTGCATTTTGGAAATCATTTATTCCAATCTAAAAGTTGACATATTAAAGATAAATGCAGATAACTTATGTAATCCAAAGAGGACACATCTCAAACTTCAGGTGCATATATAAACTGTATTTGGATAGCTGCCCCTGGGAGTTAGCATTCAACCATTATGTTTTTATTAATATTGTTCCTGTTAATATTTGTATGTGTGTAGCATCAACATTGAGCAAACTATAACTTATTTCGACTCTTAACTGGTTATGAGAGCAGGCTATCATATTTCAAGCTTCTACGCTTTTGTGAGACTGATCCTTTGATTGAACTTGTACAAACCTAGCTCTAACGGACAAAAGACAATACAGTAGGTGTCATGCCTTTAAATATGCCCGTTTAAATAATATGCTATATTATTTAGGATGCAAATATCTATAACTATCACAATTTGTATTGAGAGAGATTGACTAAAGTGGATTATAAATTGTAAATTTGGTGACTGGACAATTCCTTATTATTTAATATGTTACTTTATGTCTTTACCTTAGGGATAATAGGCCTAAATGGCTCCAAAGTTCATACTTACTGATTAATGGTAAAAGCATTTACTGATATATAATTATCAAATTTGTTTATTTATTCAAAAGACTCATGAAAACAACAACAACAGTTATCAGGCACAACACAATGTGAGTTGTTTACATTTTCTGTTTACATTAAACATCAAACAATCACCGTGATTTCATCAGTCATGTTTAATGGTTGTTAGTATTCAATATAATCACCATTCCTCATTTTGTGAATGTCTACAAATCCAATTGTTCAACCCGTCTATGAATCCATCTTCACCCTCATCTTTATATTTTGACTGACAATAAACACTTGCGTGACTGGGTCACGATGACCTTTCTGCACTTCATTGTGTCATCCCATTTTTCCGCAGCAGACATGTTACATTCAACAGTTTAGCTGCATGTTAGCTTCTATATCTATATGTTTGCTAATTTAGCTCCAGAAAAGTAAGAACAAGCTGTAAAAGGCTTGTTTTCCCCTCCACAATGTAACTGCTGCATGGGGGCAGCCATTGTTGTTAGGTCCGGGCCCAACCGAAATCGAGACTTCTGATTGGCTTATAATAGTGTGTTAGTAAGCGACTTTAATTGCCATTTTGTAATTAACAAACCATGTTTTTTACTTGAACATTGCATTTTCATGGATAAATTAGTTACTAGAAATGAATTTCAATGAAGTTCTTGCCTTCACCCTCCACACTGCAACACAATTGCAAGATACAGGCTTCGGCCCATGGCCTAAAACATTCCATTGTAGGTTCATACAATCTCACATCGTCCTTTGGTCATATTTCCCTCAAAATTATGTATTGAAATACCCCTTCCAACTTTCAATCAAATATATGATAAGATAACATTTGCTTGACACTTTTCTCCCGTTGTCTTTATAGCAATTTAGATGGGTAAATACATTATATTTGTCAATGTTTTCAGATTTCATAGAACATTACACTTGACATTTGCTGTTCGATACAGTTTCTGATATAAATAGTAAATATAAAAGCGAACATAAATTATAAAGGTTCAATGAATATAACTATTAATTCACTGTTTACATCAGATGTCCGTAACATATTAGTTAATTGGAATAAGATTTCCGGAAAGTGGTATCTGCAGTGTCACCGCCATTTTGTCAACAAAGGCTCGCGAGGTACAATTTACACTGCATTTCAATACGACAGTTTTACTGTGTTGAACGCATCAAACAAGAAAATCACGGATAGAAACATACACAAAAATAAATATTCTATCTTTTGATAGTATGTTCAGGTAATGTTGCCATTTTGTTCCACGTCAACGGGATAGCAAAATATTGAAATCGCGAATCGTGTAGCAACTTTATTTAGTTCAGCCAAATTTGTCATTGACACGAAACCTTTACTTGATTTGACACAAGCCATATCACTGTGACATACGATGGTTTACACTGTAGAATTCACCTATAGATCTAAAATCAATTTGAGCAAAATATTCTGCCATTCTGTATCAATTAATAATGTTATCAATTAATGTATCAAAATATCATAAATCATAAACGATCATTTTAGGCATGCTCCCCTCGCTAGCCAAGTTGACAGGCCATTTTGTTTACATTTCAATTGGAGTAAACAATGGTCGATACCCGAATTTCAAATATACTATTTGCCATGTTTTATACATGTTCCTACTTGCTGAGTTGCATTTTCTTGTATGAAATGTATTTCTGTACAATTAATTCGTGTTTTATTTGCTATGTACATTTCATACAAATATATTGATACAGGTTTTGCATCATAGCGGTTTTCCTGTAGTCCCAACAAAGATAGCCATTATTCAAAGCTGACATTTGTTTTTGGTTATGGGTTGCAGGGTCCGTTCTTGTTAACTTGAAAGTCTTTTTTAATTATTAGCATGAGATTTCAAAACTAGACACACTGTAGATTGTTTGGGTAAATTTTGTTGTTTTTGTTACATTGTTCTTTTACTGTAATACTTGTTATATTTAGATTTGTTGATCATAGTTGTTTGTGAAATTCATGATATCTCTGTTAATATTTAGTTATATTGCACAAAAGTGGTATCAAATTGAAGCTTAGTTGACAGGGTTTCTGCCAAAAGTATTGTCAACTTGAGTTGATCTATATTTAAAAAAAATAGCAATGAGGTTAGTGGGGTCATAGTTTGGTACCATAAATGGTCCAATGGCACTATAGGGGGTTTTGATGGAGGGTCATATATATGGATCTATGGGACCATGCAGGTTAACGCAATTCGTCATGGCTTAATGAATAATGAGATATTTAGGTTCTACATCTTCAAACGAACAATCCGGGGATAATATATTCTTATATGACGAGTAGTGAAATACTGGGATTAATCATTGAAATAAACTGTATATCAAGCTACAGTGAAAATAATTTATATTTTCACTGCGAACGGTAACTGACATAATTTGACGTCATAAAACAATGGTCTCGCGCGGCGATTTGGCTTATGACATCACAGTGTTACTGTGGCGACGGCTGTTTCTTGCGGCCGATTGGCGTGAAAACGACCCTTTTCGGACGTAATTACATGGATAATATCATATAATAAATAGAATATCCGTCAATTCTTGACAAATACCATGTGCATCTCATCTCGTGAGGTATAAATGTTATATATTTTCACTCGTGGCTGCCCCACTCGTGGAAATATAACCTCTCTACATCACTCGATGAGATAAACATGGCATTAGTCAAGAAAAGACAAATATCCTCTTTACATGTATATTACTCTTACCTGATGGGGGAATGTTCCGTTGATGCTTTTTCTAACTAACAACTTGCTGGTATACAAAACCTTCTCTTTATAAATTGACACAGAAAGATGTCCACGTGTCACATAACGATTGTCTAACAATGGAATTATTTCCTTGTTAGCCAATTTGCATCCTTGTTTACAAATTATATGAATATTCTTACTTTCTACAGGTTATATAGGTTATAAATAAAATACTATGGTAAATAAAACGTGGGTATACTACGTCTTTAAAAGCATGTCAGGAAGAAAGAGTTGCAATGACACTCACACTCGATTCTGTTGAAAATATGCTATCGTTTCCCTTGTAGGTTAGTTCATGTACACTGCCAAAGACATGTAAGTTAATGTATGAACGTTTACATACAATGAATATCCATATCCATATCGATAAAATAACGGGTTATTCGATGCAAGTGTAGTTTGTATGAAATATGCTTTTACAGAATGTTTGGTTTCTAAAATACGTTTGTTAAATGTACTTCATTTTGTTAATCTCGTACGATCTATAACTCTAACCAAATTACATCCTGCTGTTAAACTCCAGACAGGGCTTGCTATTAAATATAAACATAAATTGAATGGATTGCAGTATAATAGGTTATGATGTCTTAATTGTTATGCGAATTCATCATTTGGATAATATGGACAGCACCCATATGATGCACAACTTTCTTACCTTCTCGTTGAAGATGTCCCTGTTTATACACTAATTACTTAACATCGGCCATGAATATAAACCCTATCAGAATCGAGCATGGTGTTTTGGGATTTGAGACGAATTACACTTCACTGTTAAGTCTAAAAAATCACTCTTCTTTTCTCAAAACATACATTACCAGGCAAAAGAAACGTTTAGCAGATACCAATAATAACTTTTTAGCAAAATTGTAGATTTATGTAGTTACCCCATATCTGCACATAACTTGTATCAAAAGTTGGCGTTTGTTTAAATGAGACAAGGTTAATTTGTTCGTATTCGATGATGCTTGATCAGAAAAATGACATTTGAAACTTTTATTTACAAACAACTACGAGCATTCTTGCATGTACGCACTCGCATTGAGGTGCTGATGACGCTGAAAATGTGGGTGGTTTTCATTGTTTGTGGTTTACTTATAAGTCATTGCGGTCTCCAAGCTATGCTGATACAGAACTTGATATGACAGTCCATTAAACTCGTGGGAACTTGTGATTCGAGTCAGTATTTAACACAGGGGGTAAGCCCTGTCCATGCTAAACCGGAAGTTGACAGTCGTCAAAAATCATTTTCTCGACAGACAGTAGTTTTCCCAACTAGGGTGGGTCCCGAAATTGGATAGTTTCGAACGTTTTCCTTTGAATGATGTTAACAATATCAACATGTTTCATCTATTGAATAACTATAGTTTACAATCGCTACATCTTTAGAACATGGCATGTACTAAATAATTTAAAATTTTAACATTTCGGAACGAATCAATCGATGTCAGAGAGGAAATCCGCGAAAAGGCGACTTTCAACATGAATACAACAAATCTACGGAAGCATCCTAGTGCCACAGTGAGAATTGTTTTACTATCACCTAATTAGGAGATACTATTTCCTAATTAGGACTTAGCTATCTCCTAATTAGGACTTAGTTATCTCCTAATTAGGACTTAGTTATCGCCTAAATAGGACATAACTATCACCTAATTAGGACATAGGTAACTCCTAATTAGGAGTAAGTATCTACTAATTAGTTAGTATTAACTAAGTCCTAATTAGGAAATTAGTATCTCCTAATAAGGAGTAAGTATCACCTAATTAGGAGAAAGTATCACCTAATTAGGAGATAATTTTTCCTAATTAGGACTTAGTTATCTCCTAATTACGACTTAATTATCTTCTAATTAGGACTTAATTATCGCCTAATTAGGACATAACTATCACCTAATTAGGACATAGGTAACTCCTAATTAGGAGTTAGTATCTCCTAATCAGGAGTTAATATCTCCTAATTAGGAGTTAATATCTCCTAATTAGGACTTAGTTATCTCCTAATTAGGACTTAGTTATCGCCTAATTAGGACATAACTATCACCTAATTAGGACATAGGTAACTCCTAATTAGGAGTTAGTATCTCCTAATTAGGAGTTAGTATCTCCTAATTAGGAGTTAATATCTCCTAATTAGGACTTAGTTATCTCCTAATTAGGACTTAGTTATCGCCTAATTATGACTTAACTAAGTCCTAATTAGGAGTTAGTATCTCCTAATTAGGAGTAAGTATCTCCTAATTAGGAGTTAGTATCACCTAATTAGGAGATACTAACTCCTAATTAGGACTTACTTATTTCCTAATTAGGACTTAGTTATGTCCTAATTAGGCGATAACTAAGTCCTAATTAGGAGTTAGTATCTCCTAATTAGGTGATAGTATAACAATTCTCACTGTGGCACTAGGATGCTTCCGTACAAATCTACATGGATGTAGCCGATATTTTATGTATGTTAAGTTGAATATGATAATCAGGGACTTGTATCAAAGTCATAGCATTCACAGATTTATCGAAGCCGAGATATTAGCAAAATTAAAAAACTGTACACATTGATGGTAGTTGCTCCTGTTGACAAACACACTGTCCAGGTTGTTAAAAATGAACTGTACAGGTAGTTGGTCTGATAGTTGTTAGTAGGGAACAGATAAATGTTTTGCAGAATGAAAATGGTGGTCATCTTTAACTTTATTGATCTATCCTAATGAAGTAGACCTTAGGTAGGAAGTTATGACTTGAGTAATGTTTCTAATGCCACAAAATCTGACTTTTTATGATTCTCTTAAGCGAGTCAGAAGTTAACAGAAGTTACTAACCTTGACCTATCTTATGGAAACTGTATCACTAATATTTCCTACGAAAATGTATAAAATCGTAGTTCAACATTTCGCATGTGCATATTTGGTGATTAAACTTTTGCCTTGACTTTTGCCTTTTAACCATTATGAAAAAACGGGCTTCCACATGATTTTTGGCCAATATTTTTTTGTTATTTCGATTCAAATGCGATCTCAGAACATTCTTCTTTAGCACCATGTTTCTGCAGTCGTTCCTCCCTAAATAATATATTCTCTTTGTACAGTAAATATCAAGGCTTATAACACATTACCATTACAGTCAAAGATTATGACAAATATATTATTCCATGCATCATTAATTATTTTAAAGGTATCTGTCTTCATTGATGATTTCTTAAATATACATATGTGTAAATATGATGTACTTTCTCAAAGACATGGTGATAGGATGATGGTGAATAATAAATACAATTCAGGTATTTACAATCACCCATCAACATTACAGGACCTTTAAGATTGAAACTTCGGTGAACTGGTTTGATGGACTGCATTGTCCTCTGAATCTATTTGAAATGTAAATGTTATAGCTTTATGCATCTTAAAATATTTGGTTAATTTGTCATTTGTGGGTGATTTCACAACTAAGGTCACGTTCAAGTAATTTACAAAGCATATTTTTTAGTAAACTGTGATTGCAAAAAGCTAATTTAGTGTTCATATCATTCAGTAACATCTACTAATGCTATGCGCAAATATTTACTGACATATCTAGTCTTAACATATTGATGACATGTTGCTCGAAAGGATATGCTCATTCCTCGTGTCCTTTGTATCTTAATAACAATCAACTTTTTAAAAAGGTGAAATTATAAAATTATATGGACATGCTCATTTCCTGTCAACATATTCATTGTTCTAAGTCATTACCATCACAATGTCTTGAAGATGGCATCCATTACATCGTGCTTTGGATAAATCATTTATAGGGATAGTAATAAATTATTATTACATTATTATTCTAGATATTTCAAGGGGTAAGAATGACACAAACGGCACTTATAATATATAAGTTGTAGTTAAAACATATAATCGATGGATTTATATGTTAAACTTGTATTTTTTTGTTTTTTCGACATCTACACAAAACTTCATTTTAGTGTGTACATTAGTTTACCAATTAAATGTAAATTGTATGAAAAGCAGCAGCTAAAACCAATTCACGTTGCACCTTTACATGTACTATTAACCCCCACAATGTAAAAAAAGGTTCCCAGCATGACAACTACCATGGACAGTTATTTTTTTAATTTTTAAAAAACCTGGACAGTAATGGAGCAACTACCATCAATGTGTACAGTTTTTATTTTTGCTAATATATCGGTTTTGATCAATCTGTGAAAGCTGTAACTTTGATGATAGTCCTAGATTATAACATTCGACTTACACAAAATATGGGCTTGATCCATGTAGATTTGCTGTTTTCATGTAGAAGTCGCCTTTTCGCGGATTTTTTCCCCGACGATGATTGACTGGCTCCAAAATGTTAAAATTCTAAACTATATTTTACATGTCATGTTCCACAGATGTAGCGATTGTAAACTATAGCTATTCAATAGTTGTAACATGTTGATATTGTTAACGTCATTCAATGGAAAATGTTCAAAACTAACCAATTTCGGGACCCACCCCAGTTGAAAAACTACTGTCTGTCGAGAAAATGGTTGTTGACGACCGCCAACTTCCGGTTTAGCATGGACAGGGCTTACCCCCTGTGTTAAAGACTGACTCGAATCACAAGTTCCCAAGAGTTAAATGGACTGTCATATCAAGTTCTGTATCAGCATAGCTTGGAGACCGCAATGACTTATATTTTAGACTTTATTTCATGTTATACGTTCACAAACTATCATGCAGGCGTGTCTAGTGTACTGCCAATGCAGTCAGTAAGTAGAGAAGGGAAAAGAACAACAGGTGAAATGAGATGTAATGTAATGTCTCGATTAATGTTGAAAGGATGCCAAGACTTTCTTTCTCATACAGAACTAGTTGACCTGATTCTTCATGTAAGTCCTAGCAGAGTCGGCCTTGGTGTTGTAGGTCATGGTGAAGGAAACACGACACAATGCATCATCTTATACAGGCATCACGCTTCCTTCGTGTTATCAAGTCTTTCATTTCACTGCCTGTTCGTTCTGGTGTAGCATCTTACTATCTACCCCACTCCTGCAGTGTTGTAGATCTGCTCAAACGTTTGTTATTATAAAATACTAGGATTCAGTTTTAATGGATCTATTTGTGGCTCAATTTTAATTGTTTTTAGGTATTGTACATATTGGCGAGACTATCATAAACAATTTGACTGTCTGACTACATTTTGTACATGTCTGTCATGGAGAACACACACTGACCAGTTCACCCATTACAAGTCTGATTAACATTTGAGGGGTCTTACCCCGGCTCTTATTTGAGGCCAAGCCCTCATTTTATTCTTCAATGTGACCAGATTGGCTGATAAAAGTGATAATCTTGGATAACTGACTTGAATTTTTGAGAATGACACAAACTCTACGCCATAATTATGTCATAGCGGATGAAGCATTGCTGGGAACATTTAAATAGAGGAAATACGGTACCGGACAAAAGCTAGCGTTCACAGGGAGAGCTAAAAGCTGAAAGTGACATACTGCATATGATAGAAAATGTAGACAATGGCTGGAATGGAGAAGGTAGTGACTTAAATCAGACCAAACCTGGACATGAGTATAAGTAGAATTTATCGGAACGTATGGCCTGGGCGGTTATAGAGCATGACCGGTAAACAGTATAACAGTATTCCACATTTTTACAACATCCTTTATTCAAAGTTCGTTCCCGTACATCAAATTAACTGTGCAAACAGAAGTATTTGAATAATGTGGAAAATGTTTATTTAAAATTTACTTCACACGTTTGCTTTCTTATTAAATTAGCATAATTTCACCTTATTAAAATTTAAAGGTCATATGCAGAATCCATGGGGTCATAGTTGCAATGACACTCACACTCGATTCTGTTGAAAACATGCTATCGTTTCCCATGTAGGTTAGTTTATGTACACTGCCAAAGACATGTAAGTTAATGTATGAACGTTGACATACAATGAATATCCATATCCATATCGATAAAATAACGGGTTATTCGATGAAAGTGTAGTTTGTATGAAATATGCTTTTACAGAATGTTTGGTTTCTAAAATACGTTTGTTAAATGTACTTCATTTTGTTAATCTCGTACGATCTATAACTCTAACCAAATTACATCCTGCTGTTAAACTCCAGACAGGGCTTGCTATTAAATATAAACATAAATTGAATGGATTGCAGTATAATAGGTTATGATGTCTTAATTGTTATGCGAATTCATCATTTGGATAATATGGACAGCACCCATATGATGCACAACTTTCTTACCTTCTCGTTGAAGATGTCCCTGTTTATACACTAATTACTTAACATCGGCCATGAATATAAACCCTATCAGAATCGAGCATGGTGTTTTGGGATTTGAGACGAATTACACTTCACTGTTAAGTCTAAAAAATCACTCTTCTTTTCTCAAAACATACATTACCAGGCAAAAGAAACGTTTAGCAGATACCAATAATAACTTTTTAGCAAAATTGTAGATTTATGTAGTTACCCCATATCTGCACATAACTTGTATCAAAAGTTGGCGTTTTTTTAAATGAGACAAGGTTAATTTGTTCGTATTCGATGATGCTTGATCAGAAAAATGACATTTGAAACTTTTATTTACAAACAACTACGAGCATTCTTGCATGTACGCACTCGCATTGAGGTGTTGATGACGATGAAGATGTGGGTGGTTTTCATTGTTCGTGGTTTACTTATAAGTCATTGCGGTCTCCAAGCTATGCTGATACAGAACTTGATATGACAGTCCATTAAACTCGTGGGAACTTGTGATTCGAGTCAGTATTTAACACAGGGGGTAAGCCCTGTCCATGCTAAACCGGAAGTTGACAGTCGTCAACAATCATTTTCTCGACAGACAGTAGTTTTCCCAACTAGGGTGGGTCCCGAAATTGGATAGTTTCGAACGTTTTTCTTTGAATGATGTTAACAATATCAACATGTTTCATCTATTGAATAACTATAGTTTACAATCGCTACATCTTTAGAACATGGCATGTACTAAATAATTTAAAATTTTAACATTTCGGAACGAATCAATCGATGTCAGAGAGGAAATCCGCGAAAAGGCGACTTTCAACATGAATACAACAAATCTACGGAAGCATCCTAGTGCCACAGTGAGAATTGTTTTACTATCACCTAATTAGGAGATACTATTTCCTAATTAGGACTTAGCTATCTCCTAATTAGGACTTAGTTATCTCCTAATTAGGACTTAGTTATCGCCTAAATAGGACATAACTATCACCTAATTAGGACATAGGTAACTCCTAATTAGGAGTAAGTATCTACTAATTAGTTAGTATTAACTAAGTCCTAATTAGGAAATTAGTATCTCCTAATAAGGAGTAAGTATCACCTAATTAGGAGAAAGTATCACCTAATTAGGAGATAATTTTTCCTAATTAGGACTTAGTTATCTCCTAATTACGACTTAATTATCTTCTAATTAGGACTTAATTATCGCCTAATTAGGACATAACTATCACCTAATAAGGACATAGGTAACTCCTAATTAGGAGTTAGTATCTCCTAATTAGGAGTTAATATCTCCTAATTAGGAGTTAATATCTCCTAATTAGGACTTAGTTATCTCCTAATTAGGACTTAGTTATCGCCTAATTAGGACATAACTATCACCTAATTAGGACATAGGTAACTCCTAATTAGGAGTTAGTATCTCCTAATTAGGAGTTAGTATCTCCTAATTAGGAGTTAATATCTCCTAATTAGGACTTAGTTATCTCCTAATTAGGACTTAGTTATCGCCTAATTATGACTTAACTAAGTCCTAATTAGGAGTTAGTATCTCCTAATTAGGAGTAAGTATCTCCTAATTAGGAGTTAGTATCACCTAATTAGGAGATACTAACTCCTAATTAGGACTTACTTATTTCCTAATTAGGACTTAGTTATGTCCTAATTAGGCGATAACTAAGTCCTAATTAGGAGTTAGTATCTCCTAATTAGGTGATAGTATAACAATTCTCACTGTGGCACTAGGATGCTTCCGTACAAATCTACATGGATGTAGCCGATATTTTATGTATGTTAAGTTGAATATGATAATCAGGGACTTGTATCAAAGTCATAGCATTCACAGATTTATCGAAGCCGAGATATTAGCAAAATTAAAAAACTGTACACATTGATGGTAGTTGCTCCTGTTGACAAACACACTGTCCAGGTTGTTAAAAATGAACTGTACAGGTAGTTGGTCTGATAGTTGTTAGTAGGGAACAGATAAATGTTTTGCAGAATGAAAATGGTGGTCATCTTTAACTTTATTGATCTATCCTAATGAAGTAGACCTTAGGTAGGAAGTTATGACTTGAGTAATGTTTCTAATGCCACAAAATCTGACTTTTTATGATTCTCTTAAGCGAGTCAGAAGTTAACAGAAGTTACTAACCTTGACCTATCTTATGGAAACTGTATCACTAATATTTCCTACGAAAATGTATAAAATCGTAGTTCAACATTTCGCATGTGCATATTTGGTGATTAAACTTTTGCCTTGACTTTTGCCTTTTAACCATTATGAAAAAACGGGCTTCCACATGATTTTTGGCCAATATTTTTTTCTGTTATTTCGATTCAAATGCGATCTCAGAACATTCTTCTTAAGCACCATGTTTCTGCAGTCGTTCCTCCCTAAATAATATATTCTCTTTGTACAGTAAATATCAAGGCTTATAACACATTACCATTACAGTCAAAGATTATGACAAAGATATTATTCCATGCATCATTAATTATTTTAAAGGTATCTGTCTTCATTGATGATTTCTTAAATATACATATGTGTAAATATAATGTACTTTCTCAAAGACATGGTGATAGGATGATGGTGAATAATAAATACAATTCAGGTATTTACAATCACCCATCAACATTACAGGACCTTTAAGATTGAAACTTCGGTGAACTGGTTTGATGGACTGCATTGTCCTCTGAATCTATTTGAAATGTAAATGTTATAGCTTTATGCATCTTAAAATATTTGGTTAATTTGTCATTTGTGGGTGATTTCACAACTAAGGTTACGTTCAAGTAATTTACAAAGCATATTTTTTAGTAAACTGTGATTGCAAAAAGCTAATTTAGTGTTCATATCATTCAGTAACATCTACTAATGCTATGCGCAAATATTTACTGACATATCTAGTCTTAACATATTGATGACATGTTGCTCGAAAGGATATGCTCATTCCTCGTGTCCTTTGTATCTTAATAACAATCAACTTTTTAAAAAGGTGAAATTATAAAATTATATGGACATGCTCATTTCCTGTCAACATATTCATTGTTCTAAGTCATTACCATCACACTGTCTTGAAGATGGCATCCATTACATCGTGCTTTGGATAAATCATTTATAGGGATAGTAATAAATTATTATTACATTATTATTCTAGATATTTCAAGGGGTAAGAATGACACAAACGGCACTTATAATATATAAGTTGTAGTTAAAACATATAATCGATGGATTTATATGTTAAACTTGTATTTTTTTGTTTTTTCGACATCTACACAAAACTTCATTTTAGTGTGTACATTAGTTTACCAATTAAATGTAAATTGTATGAAAAGCAGCAGCTAAAACCAATTCACGTTGCACCTTTACATGTACTATTAACCCCCACAATGTAAAAAAAGGTTCCCAGCATGACAACTACCATGGACAGTTATTTTTTTAATTTTTAAAAAACCTGGACAGTAATGGAGCAACTACCATCAATGTGTACAGTTTTTATTTTTGCTAATATATCGGTTTGATCAATCTGTGAAAGCTGTAACTTTGATGATAGTCCTAGATTATAACAATCGACTTACACAAAATATGGGCTTGATCCATGTAGATTTGCTGTTTTCATGTAGAAGTCGCCTTTTCGCGGATTTTTCCCCGACGATGATTGACTGGCTCCCAAAATGTTAAAATTCTAAACTATATATTACATGTCATGTTCCACAGATGTAGCGATTGTAAACTATAGCTATTCAATAGTTGTAACATGTTGATATTGTTAACGTCATTCAATGGAAAATGTTCAAAACTAACCAATTTCGGGACCCACCCCAGTTGAAAAACTACTGTCTGTCGAGAAAATGGTTGTTGACGACCGCCAACTTCCGGTTTAGCATGGACAGGGCTTACCCCCTGTGTTAAAGACTGACTCGAAACACAAGTTCCCAAGAGTTAAATGGACTGTCATATCAAGTTCTGTATCAGCATAGCTTGGAGACCGCAATGACTTATATTTTAGACTTTATTTCATGTTATACGTTCACAAACTATCATGCAGGCGTGTCTAGTGTACTGCCAATGCAGTCAGTAAGTAGAGAAGGGAAAAGAACAACAGGTGAAATGAGATGTAATGTAATGTCTCGATTAATGTTGAAAGGATGCCAAGACTTTCTTTCTCATACAGAACTAGTTGACCTGATTCTTCATGTAAGTCCTAGCAGAGTCGGCCTTGGTGTTGTAGGTCATGGTGAAGGAAACACGACACAATGCATCATCTTATACAGGCATCACGCTTCCTTCGTGTTATCAAGTCTTTCATGTCACTGCCTGTTCGTACTGGTGTAGCATCTTACTATTTACCCCACTCCTGCAGTGTTGTAGATCTGCTCGAACGTTTGTTATTATAAAGTATTCAGTTTTAATGGACCTATATGTGGCTCAATGTTAATTGTTTTAAGGTATTAAACATATTAGCGAGACTTACATAAACAATTTGACTGTCTAACTATATTTTGTACATGTCTGTCATGGAGAACACACACTGACCAGTTCACCCATTACAAGTCTGATTAACATTTGAGGGGTCTTACCCCGGCTCTTATTTGAGGCCAAGCCCTCATTTTATTCTTCAATGTGACCAGATTGGCTGATAAAAGTGATAATCTTGGATAACTGACTTGAATTTTTGAGAATGACACAAACTCTACGCCATAATTATGACATAGCGGATGAAGCATTGCTGGGAACATTTAAATAGAGGAAATACGGTACCGGACAAAAGCTAGCGTTCACAGGGAGAGCTAAAAGCTGAAAGTGACACACTGCATATGATAGAAAATGTAGACAATGGCTGGAATGGAGAAGGTAGTGACTTAAATCAGACCAAACCTGGACATGAGTATAAGTAGAATTTATCGGAACTTATGGCCTGGGCGGTTATAGAGCATGACCGGTAAACAGTATAACAGTATTCCACATTTTTACAACATCCTTTATTCAAAGTTCGTTCCCGTACATCAAATTAACTGTGCAAACAGAAGTATTTGAATAATGTGGAAAATGTTTATTTAAAATTTACTTCACACGTTTGCTTTCTTATTAAATTAGCATAATTTCACCTTATTAAAATTTAAAGGTCATATGCAGAATCCATGGGGTCATAGGGGTCAATTTCTACACAGACGTGTTTGAATGTCTCGGTGAAGGATTGACTGTCTGATGAACAAATTGACACCGTTTCTTTGTCAGGTTTCCAATAATCCAGAGTAATTCATTATGACGTCACAATGCTCAATTCCAATGACGGGATGGAGCATTCACTGACCCCGCTTATGACGTCAAAATGTGCCTCCTAGTCCTTAACCATAATCCTTTGTGCTGAACGTTTCCGTGACTCTAACAACAGTGTACCAATAAGACAGTTAGAATACTGAAGAGTTCTAAGTTGAACTGATTACTCTCATGTTGCGCAGCGCATCTCCCATCACTATCCAGTACGAATCCGAAACACATCACGTGACTTGACGTCAAGGTCAACACATATCTGCAAGTTCAAGGACGGTAATTTGACCTCCTCTTTGGTTTATTTCCTGAACATGTCGTCACAGCGTCTGCAGCACTGAAGAAACAAATTGGTCAATTTCAATTCATGTCGAAAGTCAATTTTTAACAAAATTAAGTTGCTGGAAAACCATTTGTGTGTTGAAAATGTTTATGTTATTCAAGTCACTTGTAATATATTCAACTCACACAAGAAGATCATTCCACATCCTAAGTGTTATTTAGATCAGGGTTATTGAGTAACGTTCTTGAAATATCTAGTTTCCTTGAAAACAGCAGCAAATGAATATCCAAGCAGTTGAAAATCCCTAAGTTACAACTGTGACTGTTTTAATTTCCAAATTACATCAAACTAGGCCTTATTGCTCTTGAGTTTTGCTCCGGAAACAAAATTCGAAGATGCATTTCCATGGAAAACACCAACATAAAACTTTTAAAAACTTGTAAAACCACAAGACACATGGTGACTGTTCTACATATCAAGTTTCATAGCGCTTGATATTTTGCTCCGGAACAGAAATAGCAAAATCGTTTTCATGTAAACGGCCAATGAAAAAAAACATTCGGTACATGTAACAACATAAAACTAAGATTAGCCAAAGACGAGTTTGATTGTTTGTTATTTTGTATGAATCAGTCTCATTAAAATCAGACCGTAATTTCATTATACTTGTACTGTGTAACGTAGTGCCCTAATTATGGTCTGAATTAGCCTAAATGAGACTGCATGTTTGCATAATTAATGTTTAAAATATCAGCGTTAGTCACTTTCTGTCAAACTGATTACAAAGTCGACCTTGTTCCGGGGAATATAATTTGCAAAATAATTCATCTACCGGAATACGAACAGGTTCTGTAGATTCCTCTCCACAAGGTCTGAGAAATATCCCGTATGGGCGCGTATTCTGTACCAGTTTATTGCAGACAAAGCCCAGTCTCAAAGCTGACCAATCACGGTCGCCGTTTTGAAAGCATTCGGAATCATTCACTAATATTTTCATCATGTTACGGAAACCGACGGAAATATGGATGATGGGAGTAACTTGTCCCTGGCTTCTCCCACCGAAAGCTTTCGTAGAACGTTCTGTGTGAACACATTCGAGCCAACAGGCTGTCATCAGGCTGTTATCAGACGGTTCGGTGAGGAAACCTCCGAACGATATGAGCGCGTATCCCGGTACGCGGTAGATGCACTATGTTTCAACTTTTATTCCTCGGGAAACGGTCGATTTCAATCAGACTGAGTAATGAGTCTAGTAACTGAGGGCAGCTTTATACCTGACTGTTTAGCAGTGGTGACTGAAGGCAGCGATTTCCTCGGGGGAGGGTTTGGCGAGAGCGATGGTCAGCGAGTTGTAGTAGAGGCCACTGGACACGAGACGGACAGCGGTGTTCTGACATCCAAGGGTCACGTGGTTCCGGGCTTGATGAAACAAGGAATGGGATAGGTTAACGATTTGCCAAATAGAAACGTTCTTGAAGATATTCTAAATAGAGTATAATATTATTTGTTCTCAATGACTCGTTCTTAAATTCAATTGATGATTACCTTTAATGTCTAAGGTACATTGCCTGGTGAAGAATCTATATACTATTCTGTTGTGAAGTTGGATTACAAATGATCAATAATGGCAACATAACGTTAACATTGATAATTCATCGATATTTTAAATAATATATGCATTGTTATTTTGAAAATAATTGGTGTAGACAGTTATAACTCATTTTATGGGCGCTTTAGTTAATAGACTTGTCTATTATCATTGAACAGCATGCAACCGATGCCAGCTATTCCACATCCCATCTCTACGGGCAGGGAAAACGTCACCTGGTGTGTGCAAAAACCCAGGTCCTTTGTTTTATTAGTGATCACATTACGATTCCGAAAATGTGTATTAACCGAGGTTACGTCATGGCTATTTTAATCCAAGATGAGGGTTTGTAAAAGTGCCTCTGTTTGGAGTTTGTAAATGGCCATCGATTTGAAGGAAAGAAAAGATACGGATATGGACGAGTATGAAGACAGACACAGGGCCAGTGTCAGTGAGAAAGTTTGGTCTTGTGTGAGAATATACCAAGTTCCTATAGTTCTCACCAGCCTTGGACCTGACGCCGCAGAAAGCCATCTTGACTCCCATATAGTTGACATCCAGGCCGTTACCGAACAGCAGTTGTACGAAGTCGCCTCCAGCCTTGTTGTTGCACTGTAAGGGAGGTAACTCTCATTATCGATCTATTTGGGACTGGCGCCTTATAGAGGTCATTTTCGTTCCCACATGTTTCACTAGGATTTAGTTATACATCTTTTTGGCATCCGAATTTCTTTAAGTTTAAATGTTGCGACCATCGTCATAAGTGTTACTAAAGAAGTGTTAGTTATCGGGAATATATTTTTTAATTACTATTTGAGTGACAAACTAGATACTAAAGTGTCAACCTAACCGCATCAACTTGCATAGCGACGAAAATATCTGATATCAATAGACTCCTCTGTGATAGGACCATTTTACATACACAAATATAAATGTCCGACCTAATAATTTACAGTAACAGTTAATATATATAGTAGAATAATTATTCAAATCGGTCGAAAGTATTTCAATCGCAATAAATTAAGATCGTTTGAAAATTGTTCAGATTTGGTTGGTCACGTGAGCGCAAATCAATACGCGGGCGAATCAATAACATGATATAAAATTGTCGATCTACAATTATTTATAATAAGATAGAATATGTTCAAGCAGGTTAAAGCCATACCGCCAGTGAGAGACCCCGCTCCACCTCCCCGACCGGACTCCCTCGTGTTGTGGCGCCGATATCCGCGTTCAGGAGGAGAATGTTCTCCGGGTAGATGACTGACAGCGTGCAGTTCCGTCTCTCTCCGTAGTTCTTCAGAGTTATCACCCCTGATCCGGGCAGCGCCATTACGTTACATGCTGGAAATGACATTACCCGATCATCATATTACCGAGCTACGCTTTATACAAACAGTATGCCGTGACGAAAAGATCTTTGTGACTCCCAAGGCAAAACAAAATGTCGTTGAAACTATTTTTATGAGCAGAAGGCTCATTAAGCGTGTAGTTAGCATCCCTTATCCTGACTGCAGCTTCGGTTTATTACACGCTGTAATTGACGTTACATGACCATGGAATACACAAACAGTTTGACTTGAAGAAATGTCCTCTGATACGTGTAGTTCGGAGACAGGCCACAGTGTGCTGTGTCTGGTAAGGTCTAAAATCCACTTAATTGCTTCTACTGAAAATGTGTATTTCAAGCAAGCGACATTTCTAGATCACTCATCTGTTATTAAGGCATTACGTGAAAGTGTAGGTGATGTGTCATCATTGAAAAACAATTACGAAGATCAACTGATATATGTGGTTGTTGAGTAGAAAAGGAGAAATTTACTTGACTTCATCATCTACTCATTTTTGATTATTTATTACCTACTTACTTGATATTGTCGTTATGGTTAAATACATTCATTTTCAGAGAATGATAGAGAAACCAATGGAATGAAAATTTCTGATGGGGAAATTTCAGAAAATATTGTATTATAGGCCTACTCACAACAAAACTGTACATGTTGAAATGTATAGACTTATGCAGCTGCATACCAAACGTTCGTTCACCTACATGTGTATATTTGTGCAAATATCACGTTAATTGACGTTCATTGTAACGTCAATGAAGTTACATCACACAATGAATCATCATATATAACAATGAATGAAATAATCATTCTTTAACTGACTGAATATTTCATGAAAACTGAAGTTTTTAAAAGATTGATCCCTTGTCACTTCAAATTGCTGGTAAAATTGGAACTGTTTACTATGAAGTATCAAATCAGAGAATGTTATGGGGCACTCATCTGTCTTCTTACAATGTAAACATGCAACAATATCGGTCTAGTTTTCGCGTTGATACGACGCTTCAAAGACATGCCAAATTAAATGATATGCACTGAAAAACACGAGTAGGTGAACAAAGTTCCGGTAGACAGATGTATGGAAGGTTTTCAGGTCATAATACATGGATATGATTCATAACCGATTTTTAAATGTTACAAGTGAAAAACCATACGCTTATAATGAATAATAATGATAATAATAATGATGATGATGATGATGATAATAATAATAATAACATAGAAAGGTTATGAAAATTGAAAATTAAACTTACGTTGCGGATTATCTATGAAGGACATCCTGATGCGGAAGCCCTGACCAGCCTGGGGTATCCTGAACTGAATGAGAGCCACGTTTTGGGAGGACACATATACTTGAGACGCGGGCGAGTTGGGGCCACAAAATGTCTTATAGCGGTCCGCGAATGAGTCCCCTGTGTCCTCGAAACTGGGGAAGAATTCTGATTGTAACTCCCATCCATCCACAAGCTGGAAGAAACGTCACTTTATAGATGCATCATCAGTTTTGCATGGGTATATATAGGTCGTTCTCCAGAAATGGCGCTTTTTCAGATCCTTAAAATTACATAACTCAGTCTTCAAATGTAGTTTTTTTAAAACTCCAAAAAATAACACAGATGTCTAGGTTTGAATTCAATCAATAGTATACCTTAATTCATAATTATTTTATTTATATAACAATGTATCCGCATTGAAATTTTGTTGAGCTAATGTTACCATGAAAAAAATTGCCATTAATTTAATTTAACAAGCCTTAACACATTATTATAATCACACTTTTCGAAATGGATTTTTTGCTACTGCATAAGCAATGATTAATCTACGGATGTTTGTATAATTACTGGACTTTCATCCTTATGATTATACTCGTTTGTCTAGACTGGCCGAATAAGACATATCTAGCCTATATTAAAGGCTATTATTTTATACACAGTCAGGGCAGGACTAGTATACTTTGTCAGGTCCAATTGATCTAGGTAACGTGTAATCGACCGTGATGTTTACTCGTAACGATGTGCATATTTGTCTTACCGTCGGGTTTGGCGTTTATCATCAACGTGTATTTTCAAAATTATAAAACATAGACGTAAAATGAAGGCCAGTGTTTTACCATTTTCCAAGTTACATATTTTAATCAATCGTGAATTTCATCTAGACATTTCCAACAATCAAGAGTTATCAACCTTTACCACATAAAACCATCCAGGGTTATCTCCCTTTAGAAAATAAATGAAAATATAGTCTGACAATGATGAACTCACCGCCAGGAGTCCCTGTTGACTGCAGTCAATGTTGAACTGCGTGAACTCCACCTGGATGAGTCTGTCCGTCTGCGCCAACATGTACATTCCGCACACCCCGGGACTTCCGTCAGATATGTGGTAGTATTCCCCGGCATGTTTCTTCATACTGATGCATCCTGGGACATGGTCAGTTGAATCGTCAGTTATACCCATAATGTTAAACGTATTCCGGGTCATAAACTATATTTGATATGCGCACATGTGCACTTTTCCCCAGCACCTACTCTCACAGGACAAAGAGGATGGAATCCGCCCTGGGTTCGGAAGGATCTGTAAGCGGATTCCATCACTTTTTGTCCAACGTCTGCAGCCATTCTTGTACTTATATGTGTGACGTCATACAAGATTTGATCGTGACATTACCGATACTACCCGTCGAAGAGGTATTTGGTTTTTGTCTATTTCAAGTACTTTAGAGAAACTAGGAGTAAAACAATCATCACACTCAAAAGTGCACCAAATTCGTGAACAATAATGTTTACCTTCTACTCTCGCTCGGGTTATACACACATTTATACATTTAAGTTAAATGATATGACACAGTTCCCCGAATTATAATCTCCAAATATAAGAATCGTAATTGGAACATATTCTCTCTGAAGTGTTATTGACAACATTGGCTAAACACCAAACCAACACCCTTGACACGTATTGGAATCTATAACAGTGGGATATAAGAAGTGTCTTTAAAAATGCAACGTACTCCAATGTATATACATCGTCAATATAACTTCACTAAAAGTAGACCTAGAACGTTTACTACAGACAAAATCTTCCGCAGGGTGAAATCATTCACATCTCAATTTGGATTCAGTAAAGGAGGAACGATTTAAATCACATTTTTACTGTGATAAAACATAAACATGTGGCCATAGAGAATGCCGCTTTAAGCTTCAGCATCCCCAGGGAGCGCTCTTCTGATTTTTATAAAAATATTTATATGAGAAATACAACAATAGTGAATCGAAGAAACTTCGGACCATTAAAGTGTCCAATAACATCGTAGACGTAAGTCATGAGGGGTTCGGGCAGAATCTGGCGATGTAAGGGTGTGCAAGGGTGATTTATAAACTAACGGGCAAAAGAAAGTATATCAATGACTTGTTTTCGATTAATTCACTATTTCAAAGGAATGAGATGCATTTGATTATATACAATAACACCTTTCGTCGCTAGTTTGAATTACTTAATTGGTGACTGGTATATTTTAAAACTAAAATATCATTTTTTAAAGTAGACAGGGGTATGAAATTAAATGTACAACAACATGACTCCTACCATGTTTAAAACGTTGTGTGCAGAACGAGGCACATTTATTGATTTTCACATGGAGTATGTGTTATATCTCGATGAACAGCTTTGTGTGTTTTATCGAAGCTAATTTTGGGGAATTCTAAAATATGAAATTTTAATGTTTTATTTTGTTTTTTAAAATGCGTAGAAGTATTCTTTGACTGAATTGTTTGGACTAATTTCCTAAACTATTCAGTTTTTGAATACGACGTCGAAAACTAGAGAAATTTGACATTGAACATTAAACATAGAATAACTACAACTGGGTTGTATACTTTCTTTTGCCCGTCAGTGTATATATATGAAACGTCCGTTAATTCAATTCCTGTAACAACTGAATAGTTTCATACTTTTCATTTTGGGAAGCTTGACAAACGTCTATGGGTAAAAGATTGGTGAGATAGTCGTCATTGAAAGTTATTATTAGTTGTATATGTAACTTACCTATTTCTTCGTCTATACTTTCTTCTCTGTGTCTCGCTAATAATTCTTCCCTCTGAAAAGAAAAAGAAAATGTTTAAAGATAATTGCTCATGAGATTATCCACACAGTAGGCCTACATTTACAGAAGTGCATTAGATGAACAATATTCTTTCTGGAAACACAATTTATTATTGAGTAAAATGCTCTTAAAATGCCTTTGTCTACATCGTACGTAGGAACTTACGTATAGTTTAAAGGTGCTGTAGCACGATTTTCTCTACTGAAATAAAGTGCTCTCACAATAACATAAATTAGTCTTACCGATGGCAAGATAATACTCCTGAATCAATGAAAAGAGTTAACGAATGTACACGTCATGGTTCGGTTAAACCATGAGTATCGAGGAGTGCTTCCTTTCTCCCGCCTCTCATCAACTGTATCATTATTCCATGTCAATCATAATTGTATATATTAAAAGGGTAACTTGTCCTCTTTACATTCATGTATCGTCTGACATTCTACTATTATTCATCTTGAAGTTATTTGCAATTATGTGTGTTACAGTCAGTTGTTTCTGACTTGGATTCTCGCCATATCCGTTATAATATTTATGTTTGATGTTTATGTTAACTATATGTATATGTAAATGTAGCTTAGAGTGAGCCCTATCTTCTGATGCCTCACTTTGTATTGTACCACTCATAATTAGTTTAATTCTTGTGTTTTGACAAAACACATCTTAGGAGTCGGAGCTCACCCTCCAACAGTGCGGGTAGGTGGCTTTCTCCGACGTCCGCACGCTTTAATTAAGGATTGTTTTACATGTTTTGTGCCTCTATCGAAGTATAACAGCAACAAATTGTATAACATCGCGTAGCGTAGCGGAGCGATGTTATACAAAATTTGTTGCTGTTATACTTCGATAGAGGCACAAAACATGTAAAACAATCCTTATAATTACAAATTCAACAGGTTTTTCTTTAAATATTTACACAAATCTAATATATTTGTAATTTATCACGAGAAACAGCAGCGTGTTACACGCAATGATACATGGCTGAATCAAAATTTAGGAATCCTTCATCTAAAACGGCAGAAGATTTAATTTCGTTTTCCCCAACATTCACATACATACAATCAGAGTTCGTTTACTCTACATTCCTGATTTTTAGATTAACCCTCATTAGCATATCACGCGACGTTCAAACATGGCTACTGTTAGAGAGGCGCTGTGAGTGAACAAGCTTGAGGACTTGTATCTATCAAAATTAAGTGTTCCCGGTGAAGTTAATTGTCTCATTCGGAAAAGAAATGTATATTCCAGTTATCGGTGTAGGTGTGAAGACGAAATGACATATGTATTTCATAGTTTGCATCAAAACGTTACGCTCAGTTGTAAGAACCGGCTGAGCCGACCGTTTGTTCGAATGGATTGTGACGTCACAAGGTACGAATGCTCGAGGTATGGTTGCACATTTTATCTGCATTCATCGAGAAATGGCAGCAGGTTTTTTAGAGCTCTCGTCCAATCAGAAACGCGGAAATTAGTGTAACAAACTCATTTTGTAATTATTAGCAAATAAAAGCAAATAATAGCAAATAAAAGCAAATATGAAAACGACCCTTTTCGGACGTAATTACAAGGATAACCTCATAAAATAAATAGAATATCCGTCAATTCTTGACAAATACCATGTTTATCTCATCTCTTTAGGCAACTTCCAAACGCAAGGCATAACTCTTGCCAGTCTGCATTACTGGCCGATTTAAGCCTTGCGGTATTTCCCTCGCTTTGTTATGCCTAGATAGTGAATCGCTGCCCCAGAAATGTATAGTGGGCCTGGAGTTCTAAGCACATGTTTCTTAAGGAAATACTGCAAGGCCTAAATCAGCCAGTAATGGAGACTTGCTAGACTTATGCCTTGCATTGGGAAGTTGCTCGTGAGGTAGAAAAGTTATATATTTTTCTCTTTCATTCTATCTCACTCGATGTGATAAACATGGTATTAGTCAAGAACAGACAGATATCCTCTATATATAAGTTAAGTAATCAGACAAGCTATCATTCTTGATCAACACTTGAGTGATGTTGTAGTTAAGGAAGCGCCATAAAATATCCGCTCTCTGTCGTTTGATGACAGCAAATGAAAAACCCATGGTAAGTTAACTTCACTAAAATACGCGCTAATCGTATTCGGCCTCAAACATAATAACCAATGCGTTCCTTATCATCTTCGAAAATATCAGTCTTAACCATGAATCATGAACACCTGAAAACATTTTAAAGATCATCGTTTTGTATTCTCCATAACTAGTGGAGTTAGGGGAGTCAACACTGACTATTATTCTTATCTTATGACATTCTAAAATAGGCATACTGATGCATCAACGAATAAAACGTTTCTTATGTCGACAAAATATCTTATCAAATACATTTCAATATTTCATTAATGTTTAATTTAGTACTAGGCAAAGATTCACGACAACAAAAACAAGAAAATGACTTCAATACCCCATGTGAGTTTAAACATACATAGGGATGTAAGTCTTTACAAAACGTTCGCTAATTAAAAACTTTCACAGTCGACTTTCTCAGGCAGTAGCATTTCATCTTTCATTCTGTTGGAAATGTGGTGACGTTTTTTTGCTTGCACGTCAGTTTATATCGCTATTGAGGTAACAAGGTTTCTGTTATGACGACATGAGCGCTATAAAACACAAAGAGTTGGTAATAAACTGGAACAGTTAGGTAGCACTTTCGTGCTACACTAGGAGAAAAAAAAACTAAAGTACATTCTAAGAGTTGGAAGTTACATTAAATAGTAAAAACCATTATAACGTTATAGATCACTGGTATTGGCATGGTACCTAAACCTAACAGCTGTTAGAAAAAAACACCAAACACCTGACGTGATTCTAACACTGTATACACACATTATGACCCACATTCCTTGGCTTTTGGTCCACTGTTATCAATCGCTTCTCATGTACACTCAACCGCAAAAGAAACGTCACCATACAAAATACAAGATAATATTATCAACGACTGATAAACAAGCCGGAAGTCAACTAAACTGAATGTGAATTTCTGAGAAACGCACGTTTTTAGAATTCGTCGGTTTTGATATCCTTAACTAGACGAGATAGGGGAGTAAACAATTAATTGTTTACAAATTTCATTCCAAGAAGGTTGTATATGTCGATAACATCTATTGTTAATTAAAAATCTACATTTTGGGAACTTTTTAATTAAGTGCCAAACATTTTGACCAAAAGCTATCTTGAAAAAGCTTTAAAAACCCCAAGTGAACAAATATAAAAATAAAAGTATAATTATACTCTGATGTATGAAATTGCGGGTACCTCTTTAAAAATCATGTTCTTATAAAAAAAACAAACATTCAAAATCGACTTTGTCCAACAGCAGTATTTCGCTTTTAACACTGTTGAAATTGTGGTGAAGTTTATTTTTGCGGTTGAGCGTACATGTACATTAAACGGTTTAAATGCAATACCGAGGCGTACAGGAAGCGGGGCCGTGGTGAGAATGACAAACACAATGCTTCCTTTATAATGGGCCAAGGAATACCTCAAATAACACTAAGGCAAAAGTGAAAAAAAGAAAATCAAATAAGTAATTTGAAAGGACCATATCTCTCTGATACTGAAACTCGATATGGTAATTAAAATGTAGGTGAAACGTAGATATAAAACCTATATATACTTAGGTATTTGACTTGCCTTTTACTTAGATCTTAATTACGATATCTAGTTCGCGTGCTCCTAGGACAACATTGTTTATGTTGAAAGCAAACGCGAGCAGTTAGAGCAGATAAAGCCACTTCATTTCGCTAAAGAAAATATCGAAAGCAAAGCATTTGATGGTATTCCGGATGACACTTGGCAGAGTAATCCCTCTATCCTGCTGGAGATTGTTCACAAAAGGCAATTAGCGTCCATGTTTCACCAGCACCGTGACGTCGCAATGAATACGCGTAATTATTGCCGTCCACGTGACTCTAGCACATGGTCTTGCGTTTCTTGAAAGACTTTCTCGTGGGTCGCAGCTTGTCTTCAAACACATGCTAATTATCTCCCTTTGTACGACTTCCTTTCAACTTCCGCCGGATCAGCTGCTTTGTATTCAAGGGCAGACAACTGTGCGTGATTCGTTAGACAAGTTCTTCAACCTTGCCTTCAATTATTGCTATTCACAGAGTAGTATTCCGTCGACCGATAAATAAACTGTGAACTGTTGAAAGAACCTTATTTTATGATAACATAGTTTTTGTTAAAACACAATTATAGTAGCCTACATAATGTAATATTATTATGTCCGTTTGTTATCCGAAGGTTGGTGAAACCTGAATTCCTTTTTTAAATGACCAGTTATTTGTACAAATGCCTCAATGTATAGCTGTGTTTTATGACCGACAATAGGTAAAGTGGTGTAAACTGGTTAGTTGATGTCAAAAATGAATTGGCAAATATGGTCAAACAATCACTGTCAAGTTTATATCTTCTTTGTAACACAGTTTGGCAGGCAAATAGAGAATATCTGTGTTTCCCTGGTTAATACCATGTTTATCTCACCAAATGAGGTAGAAAGTTTATATTTTCACGACGGATGTTATCCTTGTAATTACGCCAGGAACAGGGTCGTTTTTATGTTGAGTGGCCGTTAGGAAGAGCTTGTCACCACAGAAACAATCTGACATCATACGACCATTCGTTACGTCCGACCATTGTTTTATGACGTCAAACTCTTGAACTCTTATATGTAGATTATTATCTGTCTTACATTTCTTTGACAAATACCATGTTTACCTCATCGAGTGAGGTAGAGAAGTATATATTTCACGAGAGGCGCAACATTAAAACATGAAAACACTGTTGCACCCTTAATAGTATATCAGTTCGGCCAATCCATTATACAGTCTGAAACTATCACGGCGAAAATAAATATTTAGAGTCTATCCATCAATCTCGATGGCGAAATTATCAAGTTTTACGTCTGAGAAACTTTGACGAGACAGCCTGTTCTGAAGCTGTTAAATGACACATGGTTTTCACTACGGGATCATTCATCAATCCACTTGATATCACCAACGCTTTCGGTTTTAGCGGCAAAGCGTGGGAGTTTAAACCCTTTACCCCTACAAATCTTCTTTTTCTTCGGCTTGGCTTCTTGTTGCACGAAGCGAACATGACAAGACGTTTTTTATAAGCAGGAACAAACAGTCTGATTAACCAATCAATTAGAAGAAGAGGAATTCGATACGATACTGCCGCTCCAACTCAGGCGAGATCGATCCCTGTTGGCCGAGCGTCCCAATATAGGACAGTAAGAGTGCCCGTCTAATCGCGGAGCTATCTTCCCCCGTGTTCCTGCTGCCGGTTAACCGTCATCGTTTGAGCGTCGGGGCGCAACACGTTACCTGTTGCGCTCAAACTGGGGATAATCGAAATAGTAAGACTGTTTTGACACAATTCGGGTTTACCGGCAGACCGACAAACAAATATAGTATACTGATTGGTATTAACTTTGATTACATTGTAAAATATGTCAGGTTATATATGCATCTTGAAACATACAAGAATTAAGCATTCATGGTAGAGAATATGATTACAAGCGGTAAAGTATACCAAATTTAACTATACAATGTAAGCGTACACACATAACATGACCATTTACATAAATAATAGGTTTGCTGGATGTAGCGAAATGAATTCGAGTGCTGTACTGTCACTAGTAGAGTGCACCAAGAGCACATGGATCAAGGAGCTGATTGGACAAACCAGTTTGAAATAGGAAAGTCGAGTGCTGTTCATCACGGGAAATTACTTTTTAAATATCTGACAGTGTCGATCATTCACTTAGAACTGATAAGCATATAATGGATGTATATCTAACGCATGCGTAAAGGGATGGCAGGATTAAATGTAGAAACGCAAATCCTATAGGTTCAAGGAGTAGAGGAGTAGAACACGTGACACATATTCGGAGGAATGCTATTGCCCCATCTATTATAGAAGTGCTGAGCTAAAATAACTTCACATATTAATTATACATGATGAAATGTATAAATTTGAGAATAAATGGAAACTTTTAGTTAACAAATTTAATTAATAATATCCTCCGTAGCTCCATGCTCATAATTACATTTGTATAATCAACTGCAGATGTATTTTGTTGTACCATCTCTTTGAACTCTGTTGTACTCTGTATTATGTACTTTGTATTTGTATGATACCCTTGGGAACAAATAAAAATAAATAAAAAATAAATAAATAAATAAATAAATAAATAAATAAATAAATAAATAAATAAATAAATAAATAAATAAATAAATAAATAAATATACACGGTAAACCATACACACACTCAAGTGTACTTATCAAACATACAGACGTGTACATTGTACACATAAAGTGCTCACGAATAGGAAAGACGTGTTACCAATGGCTAAATAATACTCCTCAATCAATTAAAACACATGTACTTGGTTCGGTTAAGCATGCGAGGATATTTCCTTTCGAGTGGCCTTAAAGTGTTCACACTAAAATGACCGCTCAAAAGTAGTTATAAAGTTCAAGTGATCTACCTCTCACAATGAAGAGTTCCAAAAAGTTTTTATACATCGCACCAATTTCTACCACTCGGATAACCGTTTTCTATGGACACGACCATCATTGTGTAATGTGATGTTTTATCCTCTGTAATAATATATTATATAAACGTGAATGATAAATGGCAAATGTGAGAATAATGAAAATGCGAAAAGCATGCTATAGTGCCTTTAAATGCATGGTATAAGTGTTCCCTTTTTAAAAGATGCCTTACAGATCAAACAGGTGTATATTGTTTCCTTCTTAAAAATCTACAATATTGCCAGATTACACAATCAAACAGTTCATTTTCCCCATGCATACTATTTGAAAAGGTTTTTTATTGATATGTTTTACTTAGGAAATATACCATAACCATGATCTCAAATTGCTGAAGATGAATGATTCTAATGATCTTCATGATGATTATGATGCTGACGATAGTTCATTATTATATAATAACATTTCTTAATAAAAAAAATCATCACCAGTAGCACGTCTTATCAAATGTATGTTATCATCACAATATGCCAAGTCGCATAAACTTAACAACCCAGTTGATCTCAAGACGACGTTAAACTGTCATTGCTTCGGAACGTTGAAATTGACACGTTATCAAGTCGAGTCTAATTATGACCAATGCCTGAGGAGAGAAAAGGTGATATCCTTTCCACTGACAGTGAGCACATGAGCAGTGTTACAGGATAACATGGGCCGGATACTGGGGTCCGCTAATGTCTCACAACACCCATTGATCTGTACACTATCTGCCGGTATAGGCTAGAGGCATGCGGAAAGTGACAATTAGAGTTGATTGGTGGAGGTGGGGGAGCGGACTCTTCTCCCAGTGCTGTGTGTCTATTAGTTAATGGTCCTCCCACCTTTCTGTCGTATTGATCACAAACAGACACAATAATACCCTTCAGCTAGCCTGTCGATGTCTCTACTTCATAGACTGACCAGTGCTACCGGCGTATCTGGACATGTCAAAACAAAAGGACGAGCAACCTTAGCTGTCGGTGTTCGTTATATTTCCACCAGTATTAGTCACTGCTCACCACCATGATAGCCACACACACAAGGGAATAACCCAGCAAAACGTCAGATCTTCCATGAGACAAGGGAATGAGCAGATTCTCCAGTCAGTGTCCAATCTATTTGTCTATTAGTTAGTCTCCCTTACATCTCTTTGTTCTTTATTACAAACTACCGGCTAACCTGGACATGTTAGGAAGCTCTTTTGTCAGTGTTGTATTAGTTGTACCTCTATCCACTGCGTGTGTCTTAAAGTAAATGATCCACACACAACGCAACGTCCCTCGCTTTCAGACGCAGTGATAGCTCTCAGCAAGAATGTTCGTGTTGCCTTAACGATGTTGTCAGTGCTGTCGACGAATAAGGACATGTTGCCATGCTGCATATATATATATATAAATATGCGTGAATCATGACACTTCTTGACTGTAACCAGCAGCGAATGTGAGTGTGAAGAGATATAAACATAAGAGTATAAAACTATGAGTAGTATCTAAAAAATGTATGCATATCAAAGACATTCAATATCGAATGTCTCCGTCAGCGGTATTTTGTTTTTACGCTGTTCAAAATGTGGTGACGTTCGTTTGCCCGGGAGTATAATAAACTTCCGGTTCCAAATGTTTCTACACCCCCGGGACGGGCTCACTCTCGGAACAATCTGGTTCAATGACGTCATTGACATAAGGATAATGACCGGCTTTCATCAAAGTTAGAACAAATAACTGTAGTTAGAGAGATTGAAAGAATATATATCACATTTGGGTACACAGGAAGAAGAGAACGAATTGCCTCGAAGCAAGATTGTCGGATACATAAACCGATAGGTAAAATCTGTTTGAAATGAAAAAGAGGAAATTGCACATGCAAAAATGCAATGACAGTAATATAAACAACACGACCACGCGTTCTTCTCGTTCTCGAGTTTTTTTGAATGTCAGACCAATTGCACGTGTATCTTGAATCTCGTGCAGATCGTGAATCTCGTGCAGATCGTGAATCTCGTGCAGCCTGAACGGTGTCTTTTCGAACAAATCGGTGACATGCACCGAAATGTGATATGGCCTGAGGTATGTCGGACCTTATAGATAATAAACTCTTTACTTTGAAGTCACAGAGTTCACAGACATAAACCCACAAATCATATAGCAGTCCTGCTACTAAATTGCTACTTAAGAATACTTCTAATATACAACTATATGTCATGATCACTTTCGCTGACGGAAGGCCACGTCGTCATGTTTGCGGCTTCATAGATCATAGATATTGCTGTTGTTATAGCTTGCAGATTAGCTATAGAGTAACTAGAATCTCGCTCCCTCTATGTTTTCTATTGTCGTATGGTTATGACTGATATGGAGGTGATCACTTAATGAGTCAATATCTAAAAGCGATTTGCTCTTATACAAGGCACGTGCTTGGTCGTAAATAAACGCCCTGCACGTGCCACGCTATTGTACAGTGACATTAACCGCGGTCGGTTTTGTTATTGTTTCCTGTTTTGTCGGTGTGTAATATCATCAATAAATCCTACCTTTAGAATAATGTTAAGAACATAAAGTTACTGTTGTTATCACATTTAGTATGTGAAATGCGTTACTAAGTGCTTGATAATAACACGCCAAGGCGTTGTTTAAAAGGCGCTGTATGCCGCCCTTCTTACTGAAATACAGTAAGTGATCTCAGGAAAATAATACCTGTTACCAGTGGCTGAATTATACTCCTCAATCAATAAAGAGAGTTTATGTACATGGTTCACTTAAGCCATCATGGAAGTCCATTTCCCTTGAAGCGGCCACTTTAAGGTGTTCACATTAAAATTGCCGCTCGAAGGTAGTTCAAGTGATCTGACTCATAAAGCGATACCTAAACAATCAGTGTAGAGTTATAATGATGGCGCCATGATGGAATGGTCAACCATCTTGCTGCCTGAACTCTCAAAATCATAGCAAATCTACCCCTCACATTAAAGAGTTCCACACCACTGTCGCCTTATACATGTACTTTCAATACGGATAACCGTTTTCTATAGATACGGCTGATGGGGTTGTGTAATGAGATATTAACCCTCTAACGTATCAATATATTGTTTAAACTTAAATAATAAATGACAAATTTGAGAAAACGTAACATGCAAAATACGTTTTACAGCGGCTTAAAAGTATACTTTCTATAATCATTTTATCTAGGAATTGAATGTGAGTTTTTCTTTACTAAACATGCCAGTTTGTGCTTTTGTAATGGAAAATGAAGTAAGCTTGGCAATTGGAATGCCACTTTGACATATTTCGTTTCCCATTGCAAATTCACAAACTGGCATGTTTAGAAAAGAAAAACTCACGTTCAGTTCCTAAATACAATGATCATATGTAATCATAAAGAGTTCATATTCATATTTCAGTTCAAATACACTTGGGGTGCTGACATCGCCTCGTCAAAATGTTTTTTGGCCAGAATGTTTGGAATTTAAGTTAAAAATGTAGACATTTATTAGATAAATCGACATAAATAACCTGCCTGGACTTAAATTTGTTGACGCATCATACATGTAGGACGTCATATCATATAACAAGCCAAAAAAGCCCTTTTAGATTCTACTAGCTCGTCTTGTTAAATAATTTCACCAATAGTAAAACATCCTTCTCTCTTCAGAAAATAAAGTTTAAAATGAGTGTATATATTTTGGTAAAGCCATGGGAATAGTTTTTGTAATACAAAATAATAAATTGTGTTCACAATAAAATGGCCGCCATGCAATTTTTGCTTTATACGAAACATAGTTATAACCACTACAGATAATTGGTTTGTGTAATAAGATGTTTTACACTCTAAAATTAATTTAAATGACATAAACTATCATTATAAATGGGAAATTTGAAAAAAATAAATTTTGCAAAAAACGTGCTACTGCCCCTTTAAGGAGTTCGAAACGTTTCTCAAATGTACATGAACAATAATATTTTGAAATTTTAAATTGGGTTTAGTTCGCTTCAGAAGACATGATTTAACTCTGTTTCAGTCACATGTATCGCTCGTTGATTGAAATATCTTGTATTTTGTTTGGCGACGTTTCTCTTGCACGTGAGTTTATTATCAAATATGTTTATTGTATGAAGAAGTATTGTATGAAATTGTATTGTATGAAGTTGCATTGTGTAAAGTTGTATTGTATGAAGTTGAATTGTATGAAGGTCCTGCCCAAACCCTGTGTAAACATTAAGAGCATTTAATACAGTCTAGATCCTTATTCAACAAATGAAAATTTAAAGTATTTAAAAATGTATAATCATAAGGATTTGGTACAGTAATTATAAAAAATGCCATAGACAAAATGTCATTCTATAAGAAAGGCCCCTTGACTGGTGATGAGGTCAATACCTGTTTTTGTGGACCCGAGAAAACAATATTGACCAAAGAGGAAGTCCCCGGTCAATATTGTTTTCTCCGGTCCATAAAAAACAGGTATTGACCGAATTCACCAGTCCATAATTGTTTATTATATATTTAATACAGAAACGAGAGGAAAACAATTAAACCAAAACTACGATCACATGACGTCATTATAATATTAGCATGACGTCATGCAACAATCGTTTGACGTCACTCAAGTCAATACAGCTTTTGGTCGGACTTTGGCTGGAGTCAATATGCTTTTCTTTCGACGGTCACATGATTGCCTATCGACCAATCAGATCGCTTGAAACATATGCTTACATAATAAATAAGGGTGTTGGGTTTGCTATATAAATAAGCAGGTTTCTGTTGATTAATTCTTGCCTCATATACACAGACAAGTGATTATTAATTATAAGTGTTTTTATGATATGCACAATGTGCATGCCCTACCTTGTGTATGTGGTATACATTTCTGTCGTAATTCGAGATGAAAAAAGACATTACAATATTAAATGAAAATCGAATTCCATTCTCTATACCAATGTGACATTGACTCTTCGATAGAGACTTTCCTACCTCATTATTGACAAAAGTAAACGAACCTAAACGATAACTGCCGCACTCTGAACCATTGGATGTATGTCTATTATTGATATCATATTAATTCACCTAACAATTAATTCCATACGTTAATAGAGATAAAAACGTAGTAAAATATCATCGATCATATGATATTGAGAAAAATGTCTCTTCTGTCATGCTGTCACTGGCACCGATTGTTATCACGCAGGACAGTGTACGCACATACGACATTTATCAAATAGTTGTTCGCGTTCTCTACCAGGAACCAGTTATGATTGATGGTGGAAGAGCATGGTGTAAATAATAACATGATAAGCAAATGTACTTTTTTCTCGAGATAACTCATCTAATTTAGAATCCGAAAATACCCGGATGAGAGAATCCTCTTCACCCATCTGACATCGTTCTATGGCACTGACACCAAACATTTTGAGTAATGGCCAAATTGTCTATTTACTGTCTTAATGTGGTAATCATCTATAGCGTATCTTGAATGCATCACTACCTAGCAGGGATGCATCAATTCATCTATAGCTTATCTTGAATGCATCACTACCTAGCAAAGATACATCTATTCATATGTAGCTTATCTTGAATGCATCACTACCTAGCAAGGATGCATCTATATTCACCTATAGCTTATCTTGAATACATCACTACCTAGCAAGTATGCATCTATTCATATATAGCTTATCTTGAATGCATCACTACCTAGCAAGGATGCATCTATATTCACCTATAGCTTATCTTGAATGCATCACTACCTATGAAGGATGCATATATTCACCTATAGCTTATCATGAATGCATCACTACCTAGCAAAGATACATCTATTCATATAAAGCTTGTCTTAAATGCATCACTACCTAGCAAGGATGCATCTATTCATATATAGCTTATCTTGAATGCATCACTACCTAGCAAGGATGCATCTATTCATATATAGCTTGTCTTGAATGCATCACTACCTAGCAAGGATGCATCTATATTCACCTATAGCTTATCTTGAATGCATCACTACCTATCAAAGATACATCTATTCATATATAGCTTGTCTTGAATGCATCACTACCTAGCAAGGATGCATCTATTCATATATAGCTTGTCTTGAATGCATCACTACCTAGCAAGGATGCATATATTCACCTATAGCTTATCTTGAATGCATCACTACCTATCAAAGATACATCTATTCATATATAGCTTGTCTTGAATGCATCACTACCTAGCAAGGATGCATCTTTTCATATATAGCTTGTCTTGAATGCATCACTACCTAGCAAGGATGCATCTATTCATATAAAGCTTGTCTTGAATGCATCACTACCTAGCAAGGATGCATATATTCACCTATAGCTTATCATGAATGCATCACTACCTAACAAAGATACATCTATTCATATAAAGCTTGTCTTGAATGCATCACTACCTAGCAAGGATGCATCTATTCATATATAGCTTGTCCTGAATGCATCACTACCTAGCAAGGATGTATCTATTCATATATAGCTTGTCTTGAATGCATCACTACCTAGCAAGGATGCATCTATTCATATAAAGCTTGTCTTGAATGCATCACTACCTATCAAAGATACATCTATTCATATATAGCTTGTCTTGAATGCATCACTACCTAGCAAGGATGCATCTATTCATATATAGCTTATCTTGAATGCATCACTACCTAGCAAGGATGCATCTATTCATATATAGCTTGTCTTGAATGCATCACTACCTAGCAAGGATGCATATATTCACCTATAGCTTATCTTGAATGCATCACTACCTATCAAAGATACATCTATTCATATATAGCTTGTCTTGAATGCATCACTACCTAGCAAGGATGCATCTATTCATATAAAGCTTGTCTTGAATGCATCACTACCTATCAAAGATACATCTATTCATATATAGCTTGTCTTGAATGCATCACTACCTAGCAAGGATGCATCTATTCATATATAGCTTATCTTGAATGCATCACTACCTAGCAAGGATGCATCTATTCATATATAGCTTGTCTTGAATGCATCACTACCTAGCAAGGATGCATATATTCACCTATAGCTTATCTTGAATGCATCACTACCTATCAAAGATACATCTATTCATATAAAGCTTGTCTTGAATGCATCACTACCTAGCAAGGATGTATCTATTCATATATAGCTTGTCTTGAATGCATCACTACCTAGCAAGGATGCATCTATTCATATAAAGCTTGTCTTGAATGCATCACTACCTATCAAAGATACATCTATTCATATATAGCTTGTCTTGAATGCATCACTACCTAGCAAGGATGCATCTATTCATATAAAGCTTGTCTTGAATGCATCACTACCTAGCAAGGATGCATCTATTCATATATAGCTTATCATGAATGCATCACTACCTAGCAAGGATGCATCTATTCATATAAAGCTTGTCTTGAATGCATCACTACCTAGCAAGGATACATCTATTCATATATAGCTTGTCTTGAATGCATCACTACCTAGCAAGGATACATCTATTCATATATAGCTTGTCTTGAATGCATCACTACCTAGCAAGGATGCATCTATTCATATAAAGCTTGTCTTGAATGCATCACTACCTATCAAAGATACATCTATTCATATATAGCTTGTCTTGAATGCATCACTACCTAGCAAGGATGCATCTATTCATATAAAGCTTGTCTTGAATGCATCACTACCTATCAAAGATACATCTATTCATATATAGCTTATCTTGAATGCATCACTACCTAGCAAGGATGCATCTATTCATATATAGCTTATCTTGAATGCATCACTACCTAGCAAGGATGCATCTATTCATATATAGCTTGTCTTGAATGCATCACTACCTAGCAAGGATGCATATATTCACCTATAGCTTATCTTGAATGCATCACTACCTATCAAAGATACATCTATTCATATATAGCTTGTCTTGAATGCATCACTACCTAGCAAGGATGCATCTATTCATATATAGCTTATCTTGAATGCATCACTACCTAGCAAGGATGCATCTATTCATATATAGCTTGTCTTGAATGCATCACTACCTAGCAAGGATGCATCTATTCATATATAGCTTATCTTGAATGCATCACTACCTAGCAAGGATGCATCTATTCATATATAGCTTGTCTTGAATGCATCACTACCTAGCAAGGATGCATCTATTCATATAAAGCTTGTCTTGAATGCATCACTACCTATCAAAGATACATCTATTCATATATAGCTTATCTTGAATGCATCACTACCTAGCAAGGATGTATCTATTCATATATAGCTTGTCTTGAATGCATCACTACCTAGCAAGGATGCATATATTCATATAAAGCTTGTCTTGAATGCATCACTACTTAGCAAGGATGCATCTATTCATATATAGCTTGTCTTGAATGCATCACTACCTAGCAAGGATACATCTATTCATATATAGCTTGTCTTGAATGCATCACTACCTAGCAAGGATGCATCTATTCATATAAAGCTTGTCTTGAATGCATCACTACCTATCAAAGATACATCTATTCATATATAGCTTGTCTTGAATGCATCACTACCTAGCAAGGATGCATCTATTCATATAAAGCTTGTCTTGAATGCATCACTACCTATCAAAGATACATCTATTCATATATAGCTTGTCTTGAATGCATCACTACCTAGCAAGGATGCATCTATTCATATATAGCTTATCTTGAATGCATCACTACCTAGCAAGGATGCATCTATTCATATATAGCTTGTCTTGAATGCATCACTACCTAGCAAGGATGCATATATTCACCTATAGCTTATCTTGAATGCATCACTACCTATCAAAGATACATCTATTCATATATAGCTTGTCTTGAATGCATCACTACCTAGCAAGGATGCATCTATTCATATATAGCTTATCTTGAATGCATCACTACCTAGCAAGGATGCATCTATTCATATATAGCTTGTCTTGAATGCATCACTACCTAGCAAGGATGCATCTATTCATATATAGCTTATCTTGAATGCATCACTACCTAGCAAGGATGCATCTATTCATATATAGCTTGTCTTGAATGCATCACTACCTAGCAAGGATGCATCTATTCATATAAAGCTTGTCTTGAATGCATCACTACCTATCAAAGATACATCTATTCATATATAGCTTATCTTGAATGCATCACTACCTAGCAAGGATGTATCTATTCATATATAGCTTGTCTTGAATGCATCACTACCTAGCAAGGATGCATATATTCATATAAAGCTTGTCTTGAATGCATCACTACTTAGCAAGGATGCATCTATTCATATATAGCTTGTCTTGAATGCATCACTACCTAGCAAGGATGCATCTATTCATATAAAGCTTGTCTTGAATGCATCACTACCTATCAAAGATACATCTATTCATATATAGCTTGTCTTGAATGCATCACTACCTAGCAAGGATGCATCTATTCATATATAGCTTATCTTGAATGCATCACTACCTAGCAAGGATGCATCTATTCATATATAGCTTGTCTTGAATGCATCACTACCTAGCAAGGATGCATATATTCACCTATAGCTTATCTTGAATGCATCACTACCTATCAAAGATACATCTATTCATATATAGCTTGTCTTGAATGCATCACTACCTAGCAAGGATGCATCTATTCATATAAAGCTTGTCTTGAATGCATCACTACCTATCAAAGATACATCTATTCATATATAGCTTGTCTTGAATGCATCACTACCTAGCAAGGATGTATCTATTCATATATAGCTTGTCTTGAATGCATCACTACCTAGCAAGGATGCATCTATTCATATAAAGCTTGTCTTGAATGCATCACTACCTAGCAAGGATACATCTATTCATATATAGCTTGTCTTGAATGCATCACTACCTAGCAAGGATGCATCTATTCATATAAAGCTTGTCTTGAATGCATCACTACCTATCAAAGATACATCTATTCATATATAGCTTGTCTTGAATGCATCACTACCTAGCAAGGATGCATCTATTCATATATAGCTTGTCTTGAATGCATCACTACCTATCAAAGATACATCTATTCATATATAGCTTGTCTTGAATGCATCACTACCTAGCAAGGATGCATCTATTCATATATAGCTTATCTTGAATGCATCACTACCTAGCAAGGATGCATCTATTCATATATAGCTTGTCTTGAATGCATCACTACCTAGCAAGGATGCATATATTCACCTATAGCTTATCTTGAATGCATCACTACCTATCAAAGATACATCTATTCATATATAGCTTGTCTTGAATCCATCACTACCTAGCAAGGATGCATCTATTCATATATAGCTTATCTTGAATGCATCACTACCTAGCAAGGATGCATCTATTCATATATAGCTTGTCTTGAATGCATCACTACCTAGCAAGGATGCATCTATTCATATATAGCTTATCTTGAATGCATCACTACCTAGCAAGGATGCATCTATTCATATATAGCTTGTCTTGAATGCATCACTACCTAGCAAGGATGCATCTATTCATATATAGCTTGTCTTGAATGCATCACTACCTAGCAAGGATGCATCTATTCATATATAGCTTGTCTTGAATGCATCACTACCTATCAAAGATACATCTATTCATATATAGATTATCTTGAATGCATCACTACCTAGCAAGGATGTATCTATTCATATATAGCTTGTCTTGAATGCATCACTACCTAGCAAGGATGCATATATTCACCTATAGCTTATCTTGAATGCATCACTACTTAGCAAGGATGCATCTATTCATATATAGCTTGTCTTGAATGCATCACTACCTAGCAAGGATGCATCTATTCATATAAAGCTTGTCTTGAATGCATCACTACCTATCAAAGATACATCTATTCATATATAGCTTATCTTGAATGCATCACTACCTAGCAAGGATGTATCTATTCATATATAGCTTGTCTTGAATGCATCACTACCTAGCAAGGATGCATATATTCATATAAAGCTTGTCTTGAATGCATCACTACTTAGCAAGGATGCATCTATTCATATATAGCTTGTCTTGAATGCATCACTACCTAGCAAGGATGCATCTATTCATATAAAGCTTGTCTTGAATGCATCACTACCTATCAAAGATACATCTATTCATATATAGCTTGTCTTGAATGCATCACTACCTAGCAAGGATGCATCTATTCATATATAGCTTATCTTGAATGCATCACTACCTAGCAAGGATGCATCTATTCATATATAGCTTGTCTTGAATGCATCACTACCTAGCAAGGATGCATATATTCACCTATAGCTTATCTTGAATGCATCACTACCTATCAAAGATACATCTATTCATATATAGCTTGTCTTGAATGCATCACTACCTAGCAAGGATGCATCTATTCATATATAGCTTATCTTGAATGCATCACTACCTAGCAAGGATGCATCTATTCATATATAGCTTGTCTTGAATGCATCACTACCTAGCAAGGATGCATCTATTCATATATAGCTTATCTTGAATGCATCACTACCTAGCAAGGATGCATCTATTCATATAAAGCTTGTCTTGAATGCATCACTACCTAGCAAGGATGCATCTATTCATATATAGCTTGTCTTGAATGCATCACTACCTAGCAAGGATGCATCTATTCATATATAGCTTGTCTTGAATGCATCACTACCTATCAAAGATACATCTATTCATATATAGATTATCTTGAATGCATCACTACCTAGCAAGGATGCATCTATTCATATATAGCTTGTCTTGAATGCATCACTACCTAGCAAGGATGCATCTATTCATATATAGCTTGTCTTGAATGCATCACTACCTATCAAAGATACATCTATTCATATATAGATTATCTTGAATGCATCACTACCTAGCAAGGATGTATCTATTCATATATAGCTTGTCTTGAATGCATCACTACCTAGCAAGGATGCATATATTCACCTATAGCTTATCTTGAATGCATCACTACTTAGCAAGGATGCATCTATTCATATATAGCTTGTCTTGAATGCATCACTACCTAGCAAGGATGCATATATTCATATAAAGCTTGTCTTGAATGCATCACTACTTAGCAAGGATGCATCTATTCATATATAGCTTATCTTGAATGCATCACTACCTAGCAAGGATGCATCTATTCATATATAGCTTGTCTTGAATGCATCACTACCTAGCAAGGATGCATATATTCACCTATAGCTTATCTTGAATGCATCACTACCTATCAAAGATACATCTATTCATATATAGCTTGTCTTGAATGCATCACTACCTAGCAAGGATGCATCTATTCATATAAAGCTTGTCTTGAATGCATCACTACCTATCAAAGATACATCTATTCATATATAGCTTGTCTTGAATGCATCACTACCTAGCAAGGATGTATCTATTCATATATAGCTTGTCTTGAATGCATCACTACCTAGCAAGGATGCATCTATTCATATAAAGCTTGTCTTGAATGCATCACTACCTAGCAAGGATACATCTATTCATATATAGCTTGTCTTGAATGCATCACTACCTAGCAAGGATGCATCTATTCATATAAAGCTTGTCTTGAATGCATCACTACCTATCAAAGATACATCTATTCATATATAGCTTGTCTTGAATGCATCACTACCTAGCAAGGATGCATCTATTCATATAAAGCTTGTCTTGAATGCATCACTACCTATCAAAGATACATCTATTCATATATAGCTTGTCTTGAATGCATCACTACCTAGCAAGGATGCATCTATTCATATATAGCTTATCTTGAATGCATCACTACCTAGCAAGGATGCATCTATTCATATATAGCTTGTCTTGAATGCATCACTACCTAGCAAGGATGCATATATTCACCTATAGCTTATCTTGAATGCATCACTACCTAGCAAAGATACATCTATTCATATATAGCTTGTCTTGAATGCATCACTACCTAGCAAGGATGCATCTATTCATATATAGCTTATCTTGAATGCATCACTACCTAGCAAGGATGCATCTATTCATATATAGCTTGTCTTGAATGCATCACTACCTAGCAAGGATGCATCTATTCATATATAGCTTATCTTGAATGCATCACTACCTAGCAAGGATGCATCTATTCATATATAGCTTGTCTTGAATGCATCACTACCTAGCAAGGATGCATCTATTCATATATAGCTTGTCTTGAATGCATCACTACCTAGCAAGGATGCATCTATTCATATATAGCTTGTCTTGAATGCATCACTACCTATCAAAGATACATCTATTCATATATAGATTATCTTGAATGCATCACTACCTAGCAAGGATGTATCTATTCATATATAGCTTGTCTTGAATGCATCACTACCTAGCAAGGATGCATATATTCACCTATAGCTTATCTTGAATGCATCACTACTTAGCAAGGATGCATCTATTCATATATAGCTTGTCTTGAATGCATCACTACCTAGCAAGGATGCATCTATTCATATAAAGCTTGTCTTGAATGCATCACTACCTATCAAAGATACATCTATTCATATATAGCTTGTCTTGAATGCATCACTACCTAGCAAGGATGCATCTATTCACCTATAGCTTATCTTGAATGCATCACAACCTAGCAAAGATACATCTATTCATATATAGCTTGTCTTGAATGCATCACTACCTAGCAAGGATGCATCTATATTCACCTATAGCTTATCTTGAATGCATCACTACCTAGCAAGGATGCATCTATTCGTCTATAGCTTATCTTGAATGCATCACTACCTAGCAATGATGCATCTATTCATCTGTAGCTTATCTTGAATTCATCGCTCCATAACAAGGATGCATCTATTCATCTATAGCTTATCTTGAATGCATCACTACCTAGCAATTATGCATCTATTCATCTGTAGCTTATCTTGAATTCATCGCTCCATAACAAGGATGCATCTATTCATTATCACTTATCACTTAAATGAGGTATCAATAAACTCCCATAAATTACCAGCGATGAACTTGGGAGTGGTTTTACAGTATTCTTCCTTACTATGTCTCCCTCTTCCCCCTGCTCACCCATAAATACCTACATGGTGCTATGTAGTAATATAAGGTGATGATTCCATGTTTACTTATAATGATATGGGGATGAAATATACAAGTTATGATGAAGATTTGTCAAGTAGTTTTAGAGTAATGCCCCGAACACAAAACCTACCCTTCAAAACGAGTCCAAACTGTTGCTATGGAAACAGTAAAGTAGTAAAATTGAAAAATAGATCAAACCCCAAAGGTCACATCTAGATATTATCAAGTGTTAATATACAAAATTAAGAAATATTGGTAGTGTTATTTTCAGAGTTATTCTCCGAGAACGATGGGAGCGCCGACGCCGACGGAAACTCAAGCAAACACAGTATGTCTATAATGTCCCTCGATCCTTCGGGGGGAGGGGAGGGGGACATTAATTCACTGATGATCAAAATGATTGAATGGGTCACACAGGCTAGCAATGGCACGCCGATACGTTATCAGAGACAAATTCCTAGATTTCAAGGGACACATTTTGAATTAACCAGACACAACTGTCGACCAGCCAAGATTAACGTATATAATCCAAGACGTTTTTATTAAAGACGACTAGAGGTCAATCTTTATTTTCAAACTGAAAGGCCTCAGGCCTGTAGTACATATTACATTTATTCATCTGGTGGTAGCAACACAGTTTGTCTGAGAGTAAAAGTTTTATGGATGTAGATGGAAAAATTTTCTAATTGAACTTTAGAAGAAGTTTTCATCAATGATATAAACTTAAAAGTTTCAGGGTGTCCATAATAGTATTTCTTTATATATATATATACAGTTTTTAACGATAAATATGCTGGGCAAACACTCACAAAACTATACTCATCTTCGACATTATTCAAATTGCACATTTGACATATTCTATTTTCTTTTTTAATATTTTTATATCTCCCAGTTTCAATATATAAATCATGTGAAGAGCAGCGTAATCTTGCCAATGAAGATTTATATTTCCTTATTGTCAAGATCGAAAGGTAATGTTCTGCATGAATTGAATCTTTTAACATTTTGTAGTAGAAACATTTGTTAAGACAATGAGAGACTATAGTTAACCAATTTTGCTAGAGGTCATCCGCAGCTTATGAAGGATACGCCCCTAGATTACCAGAAATTAATTACCAGAGTTATGTTTTGTCTCAAAAGGTTTATCCTTGTTTACTGTGTGATGTTGTTACCATTGGCAGAACAAAGGCATGATCCAGAAACTTGACACGTAAAAGTATCATGCATCAGAAGATGTCATCCCACCGGTCCGACACAATATGAAAAACGCATCTTTGAAATATAGTTGTATATTTTAAAGTACCACCTTAGTAACTAGGTAATACACATGCAGACTTTCAGAAATATATGAGGATTGGTTTTGGAGTTCATCTTCGGAAACGAACTATGAAAAAGAAGTTTCTATGGAAACGAAAACAAATTGCAGATATTAGAAAATGTAAAAAGCACCACTTCAGCTAGTGGGTACAAATTCAAACTTTCAGGAAGATATGATGAAGTGTTTTGAAGTTCTGCTCCAGAAACGAACCTATCCCTGAACAAAGTCCAAATCCAACGCGTTTCTATTGACACTCGAAAACAATTTCAGAAATTTGAAAATTGCAAACGGCAGTGGGCAATACCCATGGAAAGTTTCAGAAAAAATATTATGGACGGTTTTCAAGTTCTGCTCCGGAAACAAAATGACAAAGGACGGACAGACAGACGGACAGACGGTCATTGTTTTGACTATATCCCACGGGAGTATATACCGCTAGGATTAAGGGGATTGAATTCATAACATACATAGCCTACATATATGGTTTATAAACACACCGAAACAGAGTACCTAAATACACATTGACAGTTTTATAAAGCGGCAAGCAGGTGAACTGTACTGTAGTAAAACCTGCCTGAGCTGGATGAAAAAGTGGGTATGGTTTTGAAAGTTAAACAAAGATTATTTGGCCTCGAGGAATATAAAAAGAAAACCCGAAATTGCATTAAGGTTATGCATCGCAGTGAAATAAGCATGCATCGATTTGAAACTTTTGGATCAGAATATTTGAAAGTTGATTGAAAGCTAGAACTCTATTTATAGTGACCTGAAGAAATCAGTATACATACGCCCGTCAACTGCACGGTGTATATTTCCTGTCGAGGTGCAATGTTAGCTTCCGTACCTGACTTTGATTGACAGGTAAACCAATCAGGGACAATAACAAGCGATCAGAGGACTGGGACATGGATTCCGTTACATTTACACTACATGGTGCTAGTTACATCGATCGACACTCGTCTATCGACACACCGCGTCCAATGCAGGACACTGATCAGTGCATATCGATCTAAAGTCCTACTTTTCCAGTAGAGTTATAGAATATGCGCTTTACGCTTTACGAGTGTGTGATGTTCGTTTGTAGTTTCATTTATCATAAAGTAAGATCCGTTGAAGCCGATCAGACTTCAGCTGTCTGAGACACCCTACAATCAGTAATCCACATTGGTCAAACATTTTAGTTCTTATAACAAGGTTACATTTGGGATAACACTTCAAAAGAACAAATTCTTGTACTTTTTCGGGCTTGGGACTAAAAAGGACCGAAAAGTAACATAAGTTGTACTATGGAAGGTAGTGTTATCCCAAATATAACCTTGTTGTATTTGTTCACTATCTAAATGGCATGTATTTCTAAAATCAGTTCTTGAAAAGAAAACCATACTTGTTTGAAAGGTGAAGCATTCATTTCGCTTATTTCGTAACACTACTGGAAAATGCAAAACTTTGCTGTGAACTTAAAATGAAGGTCCATGTAAAACAAAAGGTTACCCTTCTCCTATGATGTTGAATCTTTTGTGAAATAAGATCTGTAGCACTTTTCCTGATGAAAATAAAGATATCTTTTTCTCTCTCATTTAATGTGACAATTGATAGAAGACCAATTGCTAGATCTATCCTTTGTTATCCAATGATATTATATTATTATCTTATTACTTTCTATACTCTTCTGATTATTTCTGTTTCACCGCCGAGTAAATGCTCCCCCCTAAATGTATCGATTAGTATTTGACTAACGAGTAACGGAACGAGTAACGTATCTGTGTTATGACAGGACTTTAAGGTACTCTCGACTACAAAGCGAGCTTCAGTTACTGAAGTCTTTGCTGTGATGCTCAATCTCTTCAGAATCACGATTTTTATTTCAGGGTGTGTTTTAAAGGCATGGTTGATAATGTCATAAAAAGTATATCCTCCTTGTCACAGTTCTTAAAATATACATAATGAATAATTTGTTTATAATTTGCCACCCCTTTGAGACCTCGAAATGGAGGATACGGATGATACAGATGATTTACATTATTCCGTTAAAATACTACCAAAGGCACACACAATATCTACAGACTGTACACAAAGGAAAATCCACAACGATGTTTTACAGACTGAAATAACAAACTTGAATAGTATATTGATAGAATTCACACTACGTCAGGTAAATATGATGTTTAGTAATGACATTTCTCGTGTGAGTGAATCAGAATGTAAGATATATTTTTAAGAAATGATCAAAATGTGTGAACATATGCCACCCAAAAGACAACATCCAGACTAAGCAACGCGAAAATACAATGATATACGTATATAAAATAATCCACAAGCAATTTTGTTCTTCATCTATACGCGAGAGATAAAAATTCAAGGCAAAATATATTGTGATAATTATCTGTCGTTGATGTGATTTCCAAAAAAGCTGAAAATGTAGCTATTTCCTCCACTCTACAAACATATCATCGATGTACACCTCTCTACTTCCGGTTTACGATGATACACAGTGATCATCGGAGATATATATAAATGTCCTGTCTAGATGATTTCAATAGAAGACCAGATTAGTTGGCCATAAGCCTCCATTAAATCACACTCGTTATGTGATCTTGTTGTGTGATTACTTCCATGTAATGGAGAGTGCAGATCATATGTTTTTTTATTATAAAAGATTTCATCTTCTTGATTTTTTAAGTATATTTGTGAAATAATCATCGTTTGGGTGCAATGTATGTAAAATGATATAATATACGAGGGGCGTTCAATAAGTGTTGCAAGCGGGGCATTGGTGTTTACATAAACAGTGTCAGCTTATAGCAGGTGTTACTATAGTCAAAACATAACATTGACACATGTCAAAACAATTTCTAGACATAACAATTATTTAGATATAATAGCTGCACTGACCTAGGGGTCTCCATAATCATGGATTCTCTCAAACATGAACAACGCGCTGTGATCAAGTTCCTTACTAAAGAGGGATGCAAAGCTACAGAAATACATAATCGTATGTGTAATGTGATGGGTAAGGATGCTCCTAACTTTTCAACAGTTTGTCGCTGGTCTCTTCAGTTCAAGCGGGGCAGGGAGTCCTTAGACGATGACCCACGGTCAGGCAGGCCATCTGAAGTCACCCGACCGGAAGTTATTGCCGCTATTGAAAGACGAATTTTAGCTGACCGCCGTGTTAAAGTTTCTGAACTGTCTTTGGAATTCCAGATATCAGTTGGAAGTGTTGAACAAATAATTCATGACCATCTTGGTATGTCCAAGGTATCTGCAAGATGGGTACCCAGAAACCTCACAGCACAAGATCGCCAGAAAAAACCGAAAGTTGCATGGAGCTCCTGGATCGGTTTAATGCGGATGAAGCCAGGTTTTTGTCTCGTCTGGTGACAGGTGACGAAACCTGGATCCACCACTGGGACCCGGAAACTAAACTGGAATCCAAGCAATGGAAGCACCCGAGTTCACCGCCTCCCCTGAAGTTTCGCACTCAACCATCAGCTGGCAAGGTTATGGCGACAATCTTTTGGGATGCAAAAGGCATATTATTAATTGATTACTTGCCAACCAAAACTACAATGAATGGTCAATATTATGCCAACCTAATGCAAGAATTGCGAAAAACAATTCGACAGAAACGCCGTGGAATGATGACACGTGGTGTTCTGATTTTGCATGACAACCCTCCAGTCCACAAGTAGTTGCACAGGCCGCTATACGTGATTGTGGATTCGAACAGTTTAACCACCCCCCCTACAGCCCAGACCTAGCCCCCAGTGACTACTTCCTGTTCAGAAACCTGAAATCCGCCCTACGTGGAAGGCACTTCCGGGATGACGAAGACGTCAAAGCTGCCACAGAGGCGTGGTTAGAGGGGCAAACGGAAGACTTCTACAAAAGCGGCATCAAAAGTCTTAAAGAGAAATGGAATAAGTGTATTGAGGTGAAGGGTAACTATATTGAAAAATAAAAGTAAAAAATTGACTACGCGAGTTGGTTTTATATTGAAGTTGCAACACTTATTGAACGCCCCTCGTATATATATATATATATAAACTATACATTACCAATTGGATTTGTTTTCCAAGGCGCTCACTGTCAACGCAGACAGATATACAACGTCATCGTTCAGCAACAATAGGCGCGGTTTATATATGGACAGGTAACCTGCTTTATAGTCTAAGAGTTTGAAGGGTAAATTTTGTAGGGTAGATTTTCTGGCCACACTATACCATTGCTTGACAGAATAATGTTGTTACTTTGAGAAAGAAATTTTACAAATGTGCCTTTTTAACCTAGCAGTTCAACTGGGTACCCGGAGAAGGTTCTTCTGTGGGAAAACTTCAAACGCACTTAAATGCTCTTAAATTGACTTAGACCAGGTTTATAATATGAACGTGATAGTAGGTTTATAACGTCATTTGTCATCACCATATGACCACGACGCTGGCAAGTTTTGCTGTAATGTATAGAAGCATCTGTGCTGATCTTCCGCTTCCCGTTTCACTGCTCACGACAACGTGTAATATAGAACAGATGTTTAAACTTGATAGCAAACAGACATCCGAGTACATTCTTGTAAAATGAAAAGAACACGCATTAGTAATTTGTGAAGATGTTATGGCGATATCCGGCGGGAAATTGACTTGAAGTAATATAATGATAGCTTTCAAAGAACCGCACTCCTGGAATCTGATCCACGATTCCGATGAACTACGCACTCAAAAAGTGTTCCTGTGAGATTATCAGTCCATTAAGACATTGTTACCGGATACAGAAAATAATCCCTTGTTCTCACGCGCAGGGCATGATGGGCCGTGTATGACGTCATATCCGCTACCTACGCATCTTATTTCAGCGAATATTTAACTTGAGTGGCATCTTATCGCTTAATGTTTTCCATTCACAAGAATGTCAATAAAATATTTATTATCTTAAAAGGCAAGCCGACGTCTCCGCTACATGATGATAATCGACAATTGATGAATGGTTGTTGATTGCAGAAATATACACGATATCCGTGCAGTGCGTGCAGAGGACGAGAAAAGCGTGCAAAACGACACGATGTCCGTCCAATACACGGAACGTGTGGATTTGCATAATTAATATCCATTTAACTTTCCCATGACATTCCCATAAACGAATCGTAATTCCAATTGTGAAAAGTCGTCACTGCCGTTGTGAGCGTTGCGATAACAATTAACAACATTCCAGAGAAAGAAAAACCGATGAGCATATGCCATCATTTATTTTGGTATTGAATTCTGAAATTGAATTGAATTGAATTCTGAAATTGAATTGAATTGAATTCTGAAATTGAATTGAATTGAATTCTGAAATTGAATTGAATTGAATTCTGAAATTGAATTGAATTAAATTCTGAAATTGAATTGAATTCTGAACGTTACATCAACTTTAATCATTGATATTATTATTGCAGCTGTTCTCCTGGGGTGTCACGATATGTGGTATATAAACGTAGAAATGACCAGTTTTAATTGGTGGTCATCTTCTGGGTATTTCATGAGAAAAAGCTTACTCGCTTCTAACCGTGAAATAAACCCTCTTTCCAGCTACAGTGGATATATCCTTTATCGTCACTCCACTATAAGTGACGTACATGTATGTTCTAAACATATATTCGCCTCTCGCGTGACGTCAGTAAGAAGGCTGTTAGTGTACCGCTGAAATCATCCCATTCACCATAAAATAAAAGATAACGATAAAGCAAATCAAATATATAACCATCTTGACAAATATCAAGTTTATCTCATCTCGTTAGATAGAAACGTTTATATTTCATTCGTTGCTGTGCGATTAGTGAAATACTACTTTTCTACTTCACTCGATAAGATAAACATGATATTGGTCAAGGAAAGACAGCTGTTCACTATTGCATGATATTTAAATATCTATCATCAATCACTTTCCTGTCAAAAATCTCTGTAATCGCTGGACTAATTTACTTCTAAAATATCACTCCAAGAAACAACTTTTACCGCAATACACGTTTCAAAACAAAAACAAACATAATTTGCAGATACATGTATCAACAACTGGTCTATGCTCTATAATTCTTGTCGAAAATGCAATGGCAGATATGTGACATCAACTGGAACAGATCCACAAATACATCGTACACTAACGACGGCAAAAGTCGACGCCGGGGGTGAGCCATTTTTAACAGGATTAATGTAGCCGTGTATTAAACCAAGTAAATCTACAGGAAGTTAAGACTCGATGATATATTATTCAGACCGACAAATTGCACTGTCCAGATTAATAACTCTTATTTGTCTCCAATTACCATGGAAATCATACGCGATGAATCTGAAAAGATTGGTGCTATAATCACGGAGGGAACGTAAAGCAACGCAACCCGGACCACGGAGCGGCTTGCTGGTCTTTGGTGAAGATGAGAGCAAAGCTTTCCTGCTCGTCACGCGGGTTTAAAGACTGGCCGATGGGTTGGAAGCGATCACTTCGTTTATGATGGGAGCCCGGGGCACGCTGTCTATTTTAGCAAACTCGTCTTTTTACGTTAATATCCCGAGGTCTGACATTTAATTATTTGAAAGACATTGTATAATGGTCGTCTTCTCATGTGTTTAGCTAGTTTGTTATGTTGTTACTATCAGTTTGATTTCAACGAGGCATGATGAGTTTATTAGTATTCATATACAATTTGACAAATATGTCCGAATGTTAAGATTTTAAATAAGATCGTTCCATGAGTACAAGGTTGTTCGAACTCCAGAAAAGTAGTTTTGGAGCTAAGGTTCTAAAGTTCAGAATATTTGTAATACTGATTGGAATTCAATAAAATTGTGTACGCATATGTAAAATTGCGTCCATAATGTAAATCAATTTACTTACTAACATTTATCTCATCTTTCTAAACAAAGTTTTAGTTCCAGGTTGTTCTAACTGTACACATGGAGATTTAATGTATTCAGTTTGTAAAGGATATAAAAACAAGGGATGTTCCTATTAGTTTATCAATATTTGACCTGAAATAAACTTGTAAAGGCGGAAAATAGCCATCAATTTTGAAGATATCATTAGTTCCAAACTGTTCTATGTCCACGTCACGTGATCAAAAGGTGCTATTGGATTGGGTGATGATACATAGACCACTTGGACGTGAGCAATTGTATTAAATATCTGGAGTTAGAACCAAGAACATACCAAGAAAATACCAAGAAAATACCAAGAAACCCATTTTCTAAGCAATGTACTGCCATAATATTTGCAGTAGAGATAGAATTAAACACAGGAAGTACCCAGAACACTCTTACTGAGTTTCGACCAAACGTGGAGATAGAACAACGTGGTTCTCATGGGACGAGATGTCAAAAGATTTGTAACATATATACGTATTTCACGCCTTTCATATCAAGTCTTTGAAGTGGCATACGTAAGAAAAGTCGATAACAACTTGTCTTTCATAACCATTATAATGGCAACTTCCCAATGGAAGGCATAACACGTGCCAGTCTTCATTACTGGCTGATTTAGGCCTTGCAATATTTCCTTAAGAAATCTGTGCTTAGACATCCAGTCCCACTATGCATTTCTGGTGCAGCGACTCACTATCTAGGCACAACAAAGCGAGGGCAATACCGCAAGGCTTAAATCGGCCAGTAATGCAGACTGGCAAGAGTTATGCCTTGCGTTTGGAAGTTGTTATAATGGTAGCTTTTTTTTATTTAATATTGTGATATTTATGGTAAGACGAAATAAACATTTGTCTCACTCTCTATACCCAGGAGCCACGTTAACGTGGAAAACAGCTTGTAGTAACCAGTGCCTCAAATGGATTTTGTTTATTATTAATACTTAAAATGTCTCACAAAACGTTATTTTTACGAAAACGGTAGCAGTACACTCAACCTCAAAAGAAACGTCATTACATTTTCAACGGTGTGAGACGATTTTGAATGCATTTTATAGGGACATGATTTGCAATAAGTACCCGCATTATAATACTTCTATTGTTATGTACACTTGGAGTGTTGAAATCGATTTTTCAAACATTTATTTGGCCAGAATGTTTGGTATCTAAAAATGTAAAAATGTAGAAATAAAATGAATAAAAGATGTTATCGACATAAAGAACCTTCTTGGACTTTTTGGACGCCCTTTTTGACTCTCCTATCAAAACGACGATTTCGTGGGGTTTCTCAGAAATATGAACAAGTTATGTTTTGCAATCTCAAATCCAGTTTATTTGGCTTCTGTACACATGTGTATCTATGCTCCAGCCGCCTTTATTACGCGTGAATTGATTCATTTTGTATTCAGTAAGGTGACGTTTCTATTGCGGATGAGTGTATATTTACTACAGAAACAGAAACAAACACGTAAACAATGAATGCTAAGGAAGTGACCTCTATAGGAAGAGAATCGTGATAACCAGGCCTCGTTAAATAACGAAATGTGGTGGTTGACGTGTGCTCACGGTCTGCCGGGACACGTTGTTGTTTCTGCTATCAGTGATACATTCACTTTTCTGATTGAATTTACTGATGAAGTCCCTTTGAATCTGTGTCAGCGGGTATTCCACTTCTAGATCTTTGTTGACGTCTTTAATTTATCAGAGTAGTTTATCTCCTTGATAAACGTGGGATATCCGATCGTCTGGACTTTATACATATGTTTCAGCATTTCCAAATCGGTTATGGAAATGTTAGTTAAAAGTTAATGTCCGTCCTAATCATCGACACGACTCCTTGAAATGTAAACTTCACCGTACATGAAATGTCAAGAGAAACGTTTAGAAGCACGACTGGTGGAAACAAATATCCAAATGCAGTCTGTCATCCTAAAATCTTCTTGATTAAAATTTATCTAAAAAACGAAGTGGTACCGTCAATCATAATGAAGTCTTAAAAGCAGTCTGTCACTCTGAAGTAATTTACCTCTATGTATTATTGAAATAGATCTTCCTAACTCTGTGTAATGAAACAATAATGGTTCCAAACGTGCATTTATAAACGCATGAATTTGCGTCAGAATGCTTATTTGATGATGAGATTAACATTTAAATAAATTCGTATAGGCAAGTCAAAATAGATTTAAACCTCTTTAACGGGACATGTTTTTACATAGTCGTTTCCACACACTTTTTTCTACTGCTTGCAATTCAAACTTACTAAATCTTTTTCTGATGAAAAGTGCTGCGAATCTCGACTTTTGCGATTTGATCTCAACGATTAAATTACACTTGTGACGTCATCCTATTGTTCTTTCACTCAATTATTTTCCAGTAATGGAGAGTTGCAAATCAAATCATATTTTTTAAGTAGAAATTTAATTTCTTTAACTTTTTAAAGCAATTTTGATAAGAGCATTACTTTGAGTGTAATATAAGTAGGGTAATATCCTGGTAACATTACTCGGACATTACCCTCTATGTAATGTTAAAACTAAGTTACAAGCTTTTCTTCCATCCATCTCATTCTGTTATCGTTTACTTACTGAAGATATATCACCTTATGTGAACTTACTATTTCATTGTCAATATGACAGTTTAAATGCTACTAAAGTACGAAGCAGCTAATTTAATGTCATTCTCTTCCCGCAGAGGTTACTCCCTTCATATTTCCGATCCTGAAATATGTAGGGAGTAACCTCTGTGGGAGGAGAATGCATAATGTGTACTTCACCATTTAAACACACATAAAATGTTAATAATTCCACACATTGGTTGTATGTAACTTAATATTTAGTAAATACAATAAAACTGTGGACCCTCTGACAGTTGTCCAATCAGCGACAAGTCTTGGGAAAATAGAAACTATTGTAAAGTTGTAGTAAACCGACGTTGCCACAGCCATCATGACATAAGCCATACATCTAAGTTCAGCGGCCAGTACCTGTCTATTGAGCAGTCGAAAAACTTCGACTCACATCAGTTCAAAGTCTTCTGGTTCACGAGTGCATAGTGACACGCCCATCTATGGTGGTCGCCGGCAATGACGTCACTCAGAGAAGGCGGCGTCTACTTACTCCTACAGGGCACTTTGCCTACAGTCTTATCAAAACAAATTTATGCACCAGTGGTTATTGTTAAAGCGTTGCCATTGACCTTTTATCCCCAACCATGAAATAGACTGTTCCAAACAATTGTTATTAAGAATTTAGATGTTTTGTGTTTATTTTCAATTATATCGATATTCAACAAAATTTCAACAGAATCTGTAGGTTTTTTTTTTATAGAAAGAAAGCAATAACATTAATGCCTGACCTTGTAATGAATGATTAAATCTGTTGATTCTCTCAAACAGTTAGGATTGACTTTACAAAACGATGGCCAGTGGAATATACATATTTATAATATTTTGATTATATCTGGAATAGCTGTACAATTACGCAGTTTAGTTTTAATCACATACCCATTACGGCTCGTTTTCAGAGTAACCACGTGATAACAGAAGTCTTGTTTCAATATTTCTAGGTTTTGGTGATTTTTAAGTTAATATGTTTTATTTGTTGATATAATATTCATTTATACTGATTGTTCACATTACAGATATGGAATATAATAGACAGACACAGACAAAAATCATGTTGGTGAGGTCACATATATGTCCGATGTTATAATGTGTGTTATTTAATTGTCATTTACATGTCAAATATTTTACAACGCAACAGAAGCGTTACTATTTATCGATATTGTAACATATGACCGTTAGTCATCAGCCAAAAGGAGTCTCTTTGTGTGTACCTATCTCTGAGTGGAAAGGATTTTGCGACTGTTCTATTTTTTAAAAAGGTGTGGCCAGGTCAAAACAAATGTGATTACTCGGCGTAATATGAACATTAGCAATTATTTACAGTAACTCCGAACAGTGTCACTCAACTATGGTCACTTCGCAGTTCACAATATTCACGTATCAATATAGATGGCGATAAACTTTTATCTACCAAATCAACAAACAAAGTAAAACCCTTAGGAACAATAATCTTAAACTTGCATTATACCATTGTGATGAAAACGCTAACATTGTGACGTCAAAACGGTAGATCACTATGACGTCATGCCATGGCAACGGTATTCGGTAAAAATCAGCCACATATAACTTAGATGAGTTCCTGGTAGTGCAGATACATATATACTCAGGACATATATTAACAATGATTTTGTCAGAAAGAGTAAGTCCAATTGGAGGCCAATGCTATGCTGAAAGGGTAATCTATGACTGTGTGTAGGACAGACCTACACAAACATAAATCTCAATTAAACCTATAGACGTGTCTGACTATATCCAAAGCAGGCACCAGGATGAAGCACACGCTTAATGTGACACGCGCGAATGATTGGTGTAGAAAGTAGCCATACATAGATGATTTACACTGATAGATATAACATCATTCATTTGACTTATGTCTAATTTATTTAACATTCATAACCTGTAGTCTGATGACATACAAGTCTCTAGTGATGTCAAACCAAAATAAGTGGTGTGATTCGATAAGTAGACAATGATAGATAAAATGCTTTAGTCTTTGCAAACAACACATACCAGCGACATTAAATGAGCGAGAATTAAAGGAGCTGTAGCACGATTTTCCTACTGAAATAAAACGATCTAGATCTCTCAAAAAATTAAATAAGTGCTACCAATGGCTAAATAATACTCCTGAATCAGTAAAAAAAAAGAGTTCTAAAACGAATGTACATGGTTCGGTTAAGCCATGTGAGTCCATTTTTCATAGGGCGGTCATTTAATGGTATTCACATTAAAATGGCTAATCGAAGGTACTTCAAGTGATCTGGCGATACCTAACCATTTAGAGCTAAGTTTTAAATATGGTACAATTATGGTATGGTGAGACATCTTGCTGTCTGAAAGTTAAAGTTCGCACTATAGTATACTTACAAATCTGCCTCGCACACTGAAGTGTTCCACACCACTGTCGCTGTAAACGTCGCATCATTTTCTACGAATAGGAATAACCATTTTCTATGGATAAGGTTTATATCGGCTCGTGAAATGAGATGTTTTACCCATCATCGTACCAATATAGTGTATAAACTTAAATCATAAACGGAAAGTTTGAGAAAACATGATATGCAAGAAAAACGGGCTACAGCGCCTTTAAATGCAGGTATTCAGGCGCAGATACCCACTATTATTTTATTATTGTTTTATTACTTTAGATACGTTGAAAGGTAACACGAGTAAGCAAGGCTCTAATATTGTTACATGACGTTACGCTGAGCTATAACAGTTAACTGCACACACGTGGCTGGTAGCAGGTGTTTGAACAAACCAGCAGTGTATTGTAACATCACATACCAATATTGAACCTGCTATTGAGGCTCTAACGAGACAGAAGCTCTTCATCGTGTTTAAGGGCCCTACACACATGCTAAGCGCTCTTAACGGGGTGATTCTATTGATAAAACCTCTTAATGCAAAGCATTCGTCAATTCGTCAATAACAGTATTCGGGAGATACCGTCAGGTCGACAATCAATCTGATACAGTTATACTCGCATAATGGCAGCGTTTCACTTAGTGGTAAGACAGGGCAAACACCTTTGTCATTTGCTATTGTCCTTCTTGATGGAATCACGCCTACGTTTTGTTAATTACTGACATTTGATGAAGGTTGGCGGAAGGTCAGAATGATAGTCCTCGATAGTCCAGGGTATATGAGATGAGAATCCCCTGGCATGCAGGTTTGTGTGGGTACATAGACACCTTTTGTATGTTTTGTTATACACGAGAGAAGCATTGTAATAACAATACATTGCTGATATGACACTCAATACATCGCTTTTTGTGACAGTATGCGACACATGATCAGTCACGATGTGTACCGTTTATCGTGTAATCATTGATCTTTTATTTGAATGATCAGTCACGATACGTACCTTTTAAAGTGTAATCAATGATCTTTTATATGGATAGTTCAACAAGAATCACGTTTCTCTACTCATGAGATGTGGATACGTTTCCGTGATGTTATACCATTTTTTCGTTTAAATCACGATTCCTGTGTGTATATATATGTTAAAAATGATAAACACAATATTGAAACAGTGGATTGCTCGCTATAGTGACGAGAACATGCCGTAGTTTGAGAATGTATTCCGTTATAACATACAGAGAATGTATCACGTTATAGCATACAGAGAATATCACTCAAGTCTCTCCTGAAATCAAACATATCATCAGAAGTTGATAAATGTTACAACTATTAGAGACCTATAATTTTATCATTGAGGATCATGTTTCGATATGTTTCAATGACAAGTGTACATCAATGAACAAATAACTGCCATAACACTTGCAGAACAGTATTGCGTCACCAACTATAGGACGTGTTTTGCTAGTGAATAAATACAATAATTTTCGAGGGACACATTTTTCGTCTTATTAGATTAAAAATACACTTATTAATGACATTATCGACAAGTATTGCTGCAGTTGTCAAGTAGTGCTGCAGTTGTCAGATAGTGCTACAGTTGTCAGGTAGTGCTGCAGTTGTCAGATACCGCTGTAGTTGTCAGATAGTGCTACAATTGTCAGATAGAGCTGCAGTTGTCATATGGTGCTGCAGTTGTCAGATAGTGCTACAGTTGTCAAGTAGAGCTGCAGTTGTCAGATACCGCTGTAGTTGTCAGATAGTGCTACAATTGTCAGATAGAGCTGCAGTTGTCATATGGTGCTGCAGTTGTCAAATAGTGCTACAGTTGTCAAGTAGAGCTGCAGTTGTCAGATACCGCTGTAGTTGTCAGATAGTGCTACAATTGTCAGATAGAGCTGCAGTTGTCATATGGTGCTGCAGTTGTCAGATAGTGCTACAGTTGTCAAGTAGAGCTGCAGTTGTCAGATAGTGCTATAATTGTCAGATAGAGCTGCAGCTGTCATATAGTGCTGCATTTGTCAGAAATTGCTGCAGTTGTCAGATAGTGCTGCAGTTGTCAGAAATTGCTGCAGTTGTCAGATAGAGCTGCAGCTGTCAGATAGTGCTGCATTTGTCAGAAATTGCTGCAGTTGTCAGATAGTGCTGCAGTTGTCAGATAGTGCTGCAGTTGTCAGATAGTGTTGCAGTTGTCAGAAATTGCTGCAGTTGTCAGATAGTGCTGCAGTTGTCAGGTAATGGTGTCACCATGGGTACGACACCTTATTCATTAACTAAGCCTCTGTACACTCTGCAGAATTGGGTACCTGGCTAGATTCATCCAGAACTGTAACTGACAGCTTTAGTTATACTAGTCAATAGCTTTTGGCTGAAATTGTGTGCGGGAAACTTCGCCACATGAATTTATTATTGTTCATATCAACAGGAATATCTTGGCAACGCAAACTAACATCTGTAAAATCATTGAAAGGAGCCTCTCCCATTTTTCTTTTGCAATATTTAGAAATTAGTAATAATAATAGTGAGATTTTATGAATAAATGTATTTTTCAGAGTGTAAGGCTACAGTGGACGTAGCGCGATGAGATACATAATCTATTGATAAACATACGACTTGGGCGGAAATTGGAAACTGACAGGATATTATATGACATAACAGACCACATGCTTAATGGAAATAGTCAAATATAACCTGCCATCTGTGGAGATTGACACGACGGTGACGATGACTTACATCTATTGGACAGCGGTATGCAGCAACATTCTGTAATGCCTTAATGGCGGCGAGTTATGACGCTTGAAAGTATCACAAAAGAATTCACATCAACATGTCATTGCCAACGCAAACTCACACACAATGCGTTCTACATCAACACCCACAGTTAATTATGCCGTAAAATATGTTCACCAACTTCTCCCTGGAATCATAACTCTCGCCAGCCCCCGTCCCTAGATACTTAAAGCTTTGCTGCATTCTCTTACATGTTATGTATTGGTTTAGCAGCGCGCACTAGGAAATAAATTCAGGTGCACCGCGTTGCTATGCTTGTATGGAAAAGTGATCGAAATACACAATTTGAATGCTCTGATATAATAAATTTGCTGAATTCAGCGTACTAAGTAATAACGAAATTGTTACAGTGGACTTGCGTTTCTTTTGCTGTTTAGTATATATATATCGATGTATTTTAATAACATCCTCGACCCATATTTTCGAAGCTCTCCTAGCTTTATGATAGTCGTAAATACCATAGATTTACATTGACTTATGACTATCTTAGCACTAAGACAGCTTCGAACATATGGACCTAGACGTGCATCTTTTCAGGACAATGCCACTGTGATTAAGTCCACACAAATAGAACCATCACGGAGATGTATGCATGATTTGCACGAGGATCTCGCCCATGTCGTAGGAGGATGACAGGTGCTTGTACATTTCATCGCGCTACACGTCTTCTGCCTATTAGCGAACTGTCCGGGGTAACTCAAACAAAAGATCATATCAAAGATTCATACATCAAAAGAGAATTATTCCTCGACTGAATGGATATGTTAATATTCGGGATATTAAAACAATTATTTCGGAAAAACCTTTGAAAATATCTGAGTTAATACTATAGCTCACATCAGATAGATATATTTGCACTAATATGATAACTCATGGTGTTTCAAAGCGATTATTTGATCCATTGTCTGGTAACACTTTTGTTCTTATTTTTAAGAAAAAATAAAAACATTATTAATATCAAAATTGCAATAATCCAATTCCAAAATTAGGATAAATACACTATAATCAATTTAGATACATTTCCGTGACTGGAAGGTTTATGGAATTCAGGTGATGACAGGTTTAAACTATCCACTTGCTGTTAATTCAATTACTGTCGTCACTTTATTTTAAATATTGTTTGACATTAAGGCTTGTCAGTGTGTGCCTACACGTTAAGTTACTTCATTCAGATAGTTTGAATTATATCCTCATCGACTTTCAGATAATCAAGTTACCTCCAAGGACCTTCAAACCTTATTTGACAGATTTAAAATTTTAAAACTGCTACACTGTAAGCACCCTATTACCTTAACCATTTAGTTGATTGATAGTATAACGTTAAAAAGGTTTTACAGTTACAGTGACGAGTGACTTTAACCAGAAATAATAAAGATATAGGTAAGACTCAACATGTCAATAACATATAAGTTTAATAACAAATACCATAAAAAGGGGTGATAAGCGCGATCAGCTTCGGATCAAGAGGTCCGGGGTTCGAATCCCACCAGGGGCTCAGCAACTTTGTCTGCTGTTGAGAACTGTTTTACAAGCAGCAAGGTTTTGGTGCAATGCTACATTGATATCAGCCAGTATCACCCATGGTTCCCTGCCGATACTCTCGGGTTTCTCCGTAATGCATAGTCACATGGTTTTGCGGGCTTTCTATCAATCATAATACTAGAAGCCGTGATATATGTGAAATAATCTCGAAATCGGCGTTTAACTCCAAATCACCTCACTTCACCTCACCAGAAAGGTACACATGTGTTTGGCAGTCAGACACTACAGGTTTATCTGTACCTATTTTGTATCGAGTGGCACCTAAAACAAATTCTCCTTCATATATGTCAATGTTTCAAATTCAACATTAATTTTTGGAAAACATACCTATGATATCAAATGCTTGTGAAATCTCAGACCTATAGTATATCTTATCTTTTCGCTTATGTTACAGTAATTTAACACTTAATCATATGATAATCAATGGATTAAATTTAATTGAGATTTTTTAATTAATCATATACACACAAGTAACACATACAGGTGAACTACAGGACGAGATTAAATTGTTGATTATCAAGAGTTCTTGTACCTACCATTGTGATAATTTATCACTTAAAGAGTATATAGGGTTCTCTTAACCATTACTTTACACTCTTATTTAATATAAACAGATGACTGATATAGAGGATATTATATGAGTGTCTATGTCTTACTATGTTTACGACACGAGTGCCTGAATATTAGTATTTCCCGAGCGAGAGCGAGGGATATACCGATATTCAGGCACGAGTGTCGTAAACATAGTATGACATAGACACGAATATGATATTCTGTTTATTACCGAAGTCGTGAAATTAATGAAAGTACACTAAAATCCACGTTCAACCATAGGCTGGCGACCCATCTTCGCCGGATTTAGAACGCAACGTTATAGACGACGCGTGACGTCATAGTATTGTTTATGACGTCACGTCACCATGACAAAGTGAGATTTTGCCCTAGGGCATCGTATGAAAAATATGAACCCCGATAAGATTGCCCTCGTAGGTAATAAACCTGCTACTGGCTGATTCGTTTGATCTGCAGATAGATTTCAAGTTTGTCTTTGGCAATATCATGAATATAAATAAACTTTAGAAATTTAATGACTTGAATATGAAGTAAATTTCCTACTGGCCTGTAATACCTTTTGTTCGCGTGATGAATTTGCAACCCTGTTCCGAGACAGACCCAGGCCTACAATATTTGTCCAATGCTTGAGGTGCAAAACATAAAGCAAAAACAAGTTTCCCAACAGAGCAGGACAAACATCCCACACATGACAAACCTTTGTATTTCGAGAACCCCTTAGACATAGTCCCCCTTCAAGCCGATCTAAACATGCCTTAAAGTGAAGCACGTTTTTCTTCTGTAATAAATATGTTATTTATTTCCACAATGGCAGAAAGTAAATGAAATAAATGAACGCTTGACAAATATTTACTACGTGCTTTGTCGTTTCGTTTCAGATACGAGTTCAACTTTTTACTGCTGTCGTCATTTCCGGACTGACCGGCCCAACAAAGTCGGTAGTTCTGCTGTTTAATTATCTCCCTGGGCCATTTCTAACCGCGGATCAAGACGCACGCGTCACGGAGCCTCGCTTCCATCTAATGATTTGCGGGCTTAACGGAAGACAGGGATGAGGGGGTGTTTTTCTCATCTTTAACTTTCTAGATGACGTTTTATTTGAAGTGATACGCGTATTGACAAGTGGCAGGCCTTCCGGTTTCATAAAGGAATTGCACGGAAACACCTCACCTCAATTTGATCACAACTGCGGTTTGAGAAATATTGAAATCATCAAACACTAATTCTGAGAATCGTTTCTTTTGGCAAACTTTGAGTTTAAATAAAACCTATTTTGAAACGAGTATTAGATGTGCGGTGACTGCGAGTTCATATCTTGTAATCAAGATCCTCTAAATGGGATGAATTTAAAGGAGTTAATAAACGTAATATTTCTAGATGGTAGGGAACCTCAATAATATATAATTACCAGGTTATCTATGCATAATGTATATATATGTACCCCTGTTTGGTAAGCATATACTCCGTAACGTCGTGTCTGTACATAATAAAGAAGATGTTATCAAGAGATATATAGAGATTATCAGCCGAGGAAGTGTGTAATATGACTTTCACGAAACAAGTATGAATTTGAGTATTCCCCGAGCGAGAGCGGGGTTATACACAAATGTGCACGGGTTTCGTAAAAGTCATATGACAGACTTCCTCGGTTAATAATTCTCTATTTAATACCAATTCTATTCTATTTTTATGGCGTTAAAAAGGAAACGGCCCACCGCTTTTGTGACGGTAAGCTACAGTGACGTCACGAACAATTGTCTTATGACATCACAGAGGACGAAATACGGGAAGTCGTGGTGAAACAATGGTAGCAAATATGATATGTGCACATCTGCTCGTATCGAAAATATTACCTCTGTTATTTTCAATCATTGGATAATAAAATCAAATATTTTCCGCTTGTAAATACGCTTCACAGACTATAAGTTTCGTAAGAGAATACAAGAAAAGAAAATACTTTTAGTTTACATATCTACCAAGGCGTAAAAACGTATCGTTAACCTGACCATCGCCGTGTCCCCATAACACACGGGGCAGTGAAATATTTGTATTTTGTAAAGTATACATTGTATAATCACATTATCAACGATTCTAGATTTCCCTGCTAGATTGGACTATCAGCAAATAGAGGACATGGAGGATGTGCACACCCCTATACTCTTAACTGCTCACATCTGGTCATGACAGGCGCGTTTCAAGAACAATATGTCGCCCTTAGTCGTCAGGCAGGCGGAAGTTCAACTTCCCATACAAATAGTTCATCAGAATGTCCACGCGTGCAGCCTGGCGCCATCTCGCCCCTACAGCAATTGGTCAGCCGGACACTGACTATTATCATGGTTATACACGGATATTGATGCTATGATGGTCATTATGTTACTGTAAACCATTTCCACTGATACTTTTCAATTTCAGAATCAAACTTTATAGACATGAATATTGAGAGAAAGATTGCGATGTATTTACATTGTCCATTATAACTTTGACCAATAAAATAATAACGCTCAGTATGTCGATCACCATGGGGGCATTAAGTTACATATTGACGAAAATGAGTGAATTATAACATAACAAGTTTGAAAGATTGTACGGGATTGTAAATGAATGTTACATTAAAGTATCGTACATTCCAGTTAAAAATATATTATTGCCTACGAGGGCATATCATGGTTCATATTTGCATACGATACTGTAGGGCAAAATATCCTTTCATCACGGTAATTTTGGAAACTTATTTACACCAGACAAACAGACAACTTTAGATGGATAATGTTTAATAGGTCTTTTAACTAATGTTCAAGTTCATGGGAGGTGCAGTTTCGGTTTATGTACGTGTATAATGATGTTGTTCAAATTTAATTAGAAACTAGTAATTATGATATATTTGGCGATTGGAGATGAATATGCAAGTTGAGTGAAATTATTTTAACTGAAATCAGCACATATGGAATGTTGGCACGTATTTCAGCCAAATACATTTTTATGAAAGACAATGGATGTATCTTTAAGCAGTCACTTGCGTAAAGTCCCAAATGAAGAAGCCCCATCTCCCACTAGGGGCCAAGCGTCTCCTTAGTCCATAGTCTATCAGGGGTTTTCTGCAATATTCGCCCCTTTGATCTAAGGTTACCCGTCTAGACGTGTTTCTTATCAAGACTCAAACGCTTTACTTTCACAAAGCTCTAAGGTCACTAAGGCCATCTAAGTGTGGAGATGAAGAATTGGAATTAAGGTAACCCTTAGTATAGGTCAATTTTGAAGATAGCTGTTCGATAACAGATGTTTCTTTCATTTTAGTACAATGGTATACACTAAAACAGATAGAGATATAGGTTATTGTTCAAGCTATCAAGTATGATATTGTCGAGCCTAATTGAAGAGAGCAGGATGTATCATTTCACATTGAATCACTCTAGAATTGCAAATGTCAATCAGCATATTTAATTTTGCAGTCAAGAATACATCAAAGAAATGTAACTATCCATTGACACTTTGATAAAATATCAATCATAAAAAATCCAGAATCAAGAATACATCAAAGAAATGTAACTATCCGTTGACACTTTGATAAAATATCAATCATGAAAAATCCAACATCCCTTATTTATTTTATCAAGTATATATGAAATCGTGATGAAGTTGGCAATACTTCTCAAGTAATACACTGTACCCACCACACACAACAAAATGAAATTACAAGTAATACTTGGTTAAGATTTTCCAATTGAAATTCAAATACTCATATTCTTATCAAATCTTGTTAACGCTTTGAACCATAATCACCATCACACGTCCCCGGATTGTACGCCTTACAATGTAATTAGTCACATCCGCCATTTTGGTTGTGTTATGAATTTTAAAGTCTCGTGTTTTCCCTGACAACGTCTCGTCGACGTCTCGTCAGTCACGTGACACGATCATCGTGTTTTACACCTTATTTCGTTAACAACAAAGAAGCTTTGAAGTCACTTGGGCGTTTTTTGATTAAATAAATAAAACTAATAAATTATTGCAGTTGATGTTCTTAAGCTTAATATGAGATGTGTTAGTGAGTGAGATGTCACTCGGCAAGTTTATCCCTTTAATATGGAACTACGGAAAACGTCAATACCCTTCAGATAGATTTCAAATAAAGTTTCGGGACGCCCGGAGGGATTCGCTTAACCGTGGAATGAACCACTGGATTGGAGATAATTGGATATTTTATTTCATGATTAATGCAAAGCTTATCACATAAGCTAGGTTTTCAGTGCAATTGGATACCACCGGTGTACAAAACTTTCTCTAAAATAGTCACGTGACTTCAGTTCTCTTTATACTGTCCTGCTTACAAAAGGAACGAGTCTTATTGTAACACGTTCTTTTAAATATGTCATTCAATGTTTGGAAGTCATGAGTGTATACATGTATAACCTTTCGAGAATGAGAACAATACGTCCACACGTGTTGCTGGAATACCACATATATGTGTATGTAGCTCTCTTTGTTTTATTTGAGGTTTCATTGAAACATGCAACTTATAAACTTTATTTTATATAATATCTACTGTCTCATGCATACTGGGAATAAATAACGCGGGATATTTTGAAATTTGGAAATTTGGAAATAATGACTAATGATGTATTTAGTACTTGCACACACTAATGAAGTATTAATCATTCATAAAACAACAAAAATCCCTAAATTATTTTGTTCAGTATATACTTTCAACTTTGGGGACAATAAAGATGATTTATCTATACATGTACTATACTGACTTACGGATAAGCCCGCTACGATCATCGTCACCCCAAATCATGTTATGATATGTTAAAGTTACAAGATGATAATGGAAGCTGCAGCTGGGTCACGCACGTACGTCTACTTTTATTCCGTACAGGATTTACATATGTTTGGATTGTAAAAAAATGTGGGAGTATTGATATGTTTGTGAGAGAATTTAGAAAAAGATGCCAAGATATTGAAATTCAAAATTGGCATTCCAGAATCACAACATCATCTTTTCTAAAAGATTATGGAGCAATCAAGTCTGCCCTTGAACCAGAAAAATACATCTTGAGACTAAATAACAATAAAGATATTATACGCATTTTTATGTAAATTTCGCTGTTTAAGCCACAAGTTGAACATTCAACAACAACGATATAATGTTGATATACCTAGAAATGTACTCATTTGTGACAAATGTAATTTGAATGTTATACAGAATGAATTTCATTTTTTACTCGTATGTCCATACTATTCTGTAAATAGAAAACTGTATATACCTCGTTATTACCACACTTTTCCATCAGAATTGAAATACAAACAACTTTGAGCAACAACAAATGTACAAATATTGAAATCTGTTGCAATCTATCTGAAACGCAACCTGCCTGTATGAAATGTAATAATACTATACTTATGAAATGTAATACTATAATTGTACATACATCTGTCCATCCGCAAAATGTATTTGTAATTGTACTCTTGGCGATGAGGCCTTTAATACTGAATAAACTACTATTCTACTACTACTGCTACCGTTTGAATGGAATTATTCATCCGCCTGGACTGAATTATAAGTAACGTATTTCTATAAGCTTTAACACTATTTAATGCAAATTTAATTGAGTGTGCAATCAATGCAATGTGACATTTGTTTCCAAATAAACAGCAAATGTTGGGAAATTTATAATTTATTATGTAACTAATATACCCGAAATCAACTGATGGCCTTGCCACCTGGCCGCTATGAGAAGCCGCCTCTAGGTGTGGAGCTGGGTGACGGGTATATAAGTTACAAGGAAAATTAATATTGATTCTGTGAAATCATCCTCTCTCGACACGGTGACTGTCATTAGAAGGAGGGTTCTATCGGAGTATTTTTCGTGGAAACGGAATTAGAGAGGATGTTCCTGTTTACACATAAATGCTATTAATACATGATTAAAACAGAGTCAAATTGAAAGATACGTAAATGTTTTGATGACTTTATATTTCACAACTTGATAAACACAAGCGCACATTTGTCGAACAATGAAAATGAGAACTGAAGCCATTCATCGGCGCTGCGAGTGGGGAAAACTTCGCTAGAGCCTAACAGCAAAGTGTTTATTTGTTTTATGACATGTTATGCGTTACTCTGTGAATACTCTATCAGTGTACAAATGTATGTCTTTTATTATTGAAAATTTGTAAAATTAGGTACAATATAGAGTGTTTTCATTTCACGTAATGCAAAACATCCAAGATGGCGACAGAACCCTCCCTTTAAGTCTTTATCGGGACTACCATAGGGGTAACGTTGTTTTTCAGGGCATTATCATTTGCAGAAGCCCGAGGTCTCCAATTAACTGCCCGACGAAGGAGGGCAGTTGAAAAAGGCGGAGGGCTTCTGCAAATGATAATGCCCTGAAAAACAACGTTACCCCAATTATAGCTCAAATGGATGGAATTTGTTCTTTCTACCCGAATTCACCTACAAGTTTTAATTACAGTTGCATAAAACAGCAAAAACAGCATCGTGTTACCGCCGAGAACCACTGTGACGTCACAAGTGAAGAATGACGTCATAGTCGCTTGCCTTTCACGGTTGTCACGAACCCGAGCAGATTTGTCAGCCGTTGATCGGGGAAACGAAAGCAGTCTATATCTACTGATTATCATACTGATGTTTAGCCGTGTTTTTTAAATATAACTATCCAGTAAAATAATGAATATCAACGAATCGTTACATATTAAGCAAGTTAAGGATGCATGCGTACTTAAGTTACCTAAATATAACATTGAAGGTCTACTGGAGGTGAATGAGAACGATATTCTTCTTTATTTTGTTAAAACACTTAAAAACAGTGCGGTTGTATTGTCACATCGTGTTTTTGACATGATTTGGCAAAATTACGTGTCCTCGTTTGAAGGAAGACATGTAAAACGTTTTAAAATATTCGAGTCGAAACGCTCATTTGGTCGCCATATTTGTTAAAAGTGCAAGAGGAGATTCTAAAGTGACGTCACTTAGAATCAAAGTGATAATGGCCCGTCGTCAGCGTTGAGAGGGCCGTTATCATTTGCAGTGGCCCGCTCATTTCTGATAACAGGAGGGCGGTTTCATGATAATTCCATCCATTTTAATTATAAAAAGTTACAAGGGTGTATGTTGCCTTACGTTTTAACTCAACAAACAGAAGTATGTGAACATGAGTCGATTTGACATCATTCCCAATGTTGAGCACAGTGCAGAATAAATTGATTAAGTAGGGGACGTGTACGCGCGGTTATCTGAAGGTAGCAGCTGCCTGCTGCACCGGGATCCTGGAATCTGTCCCAAACAGCTTGACAACCAGTGACACACGCATGCAAATATACTAGATAATAAAATGTGCGTTCGTGCTAAAACGTTATGAACAATTCTGAACGACTCATTGATATTACGTTTCATATACAGATAGCGTGTCACCAGTGAAGTTATTAACCGCCTGTCAAATAAATGAAAACTATTAAATAACTTAAAAGATAAAACGTCGTTTAATTTAATTTAATTTTGAAATTGCAGCATCGCTTTAGACATTAAAGCTTTCGTGCAACACGAGATGGTGTAGTTATAGAAAATAGAAATATAAAGTAGAAAACATCAAGTGCATAAGCTTCAGGCAAAATTGTAGATGAAAGCCTTGTACATGATTATGTCTAACGAACGGAAATCAGATATCTATCACATCATAAAATATACGTCAATCTAAATGCACTCGGAAACCTCACCAGTGAGTTTTAAATGACAAATCTGCAAATCTTCCCCAGGTTATTGTTCATCATCAATATGATCCTTGGGTCCGCTTAATTTCAGTTTACAAACTCACGGATATACGAACATATACGTTCATACATCTGATTTTATTATGCGAGCATATTTTTCCAGCGATCTGATTGGTCGAGAGGCCATCACGTAACCGTCGACAGAAAAGCATATTGACTCAAGCCCGAGTCCGATCAAAAGCAATATTGACTTGAGTGACGTCAAACGATTGTTGCATGACGTCAAACGATTGTTGCATGACGTCATGCTATGGTAACCATGACGTCATCTGATCGTAGTTCCAGCTGTTCAAACCAAATTACATTTTTGACTGTATTTCATTGTGTTCTTTTCGTTCCTGTGTCAAATACATAATAAAACAATTATGGACTGGTGATGAGATCAATACCTGTTTTTATGGACCCGAGAAAACAATATTGACCGCGGACTTGGTCAATATTGTTTTCTCGGGTCCATAAAAAATGGTATTGATCTCATCACCAATCTATAATTGTATAATAATATATATATTTTTTTATAATTCTATTTCTTTTTCAGATACATAGACATATATGAAATGTTCATAAGACAGCATTTTACAACATAAAATAGGTACAAATATTGAAAACAGAGCAACTGCAAGCTAACATTGCAAATTCAATTGAATAAAACGTAGAGTTCAAGTGTTTATGGACCTGGCATTTCCATACTTTCACCGAAGTTGCAGAGTGTCAATCTTTAAAGAGATGATGGCATACAGACCAGAATTTTGTGAACTTCGAATAGTTGCAATCTGAGTAACAGATGCGTTTATCAATTTCATTGACATTGTTTAAATCTTGTTTTATAATGTTAAATTGCGGTACAGTTTCCTTTAACTTTGATATGTATATATTATATTTGACTGTTGTTATAATAAGATTTAGAATCATATTTCGTGTTTCCGGATATCCTAGGCATATGTTTCGTTTTGAGAGGTTTAATATTGAATCTGTTTTCTGCTCTATTCATGTCTTTAGTCTATCCCAGATGTTATTCACTTTCGGGCAATCATAGAAAATGTGCACTATAGTTTCTACAGATACTTTAATAATATATATGTTTAAATTGTTAATATTGTGTTTGAATCTCCAAGCCCAGTGTGGTGATGAGCTAAAATAAAGTCTGTCGCAGTATTCCTGTAACCTTGGGTACAGTCTAACATCTGGTAACAATCTCAATGAGTAGTTACATTCATTCTTGACGACCTTTGATTGGTCAAATAGAAACAACATTTCTCATAATGCGGGCACTTAACTATGAACACTATATAACACCGTATGAAATAATGAACAATCAGTCACGTCAACTGAACACCAAGTTACTGTGAAAGTATAGGAGAATTTAACTGTGATCAGGGACGACATAATATATCACTACGAGTTCTAGAGTTTGACGTCATAAAACAATGATCTGACGTATGGAATTATCTTATGACGCCACATTGTTATTGTGGTGACAGGCTCTTACAAGTGGCCACTCAACATGAAATTGGCCACGCTGTGACGTAATTATAAGGATAACGTCATAAAATATAAAAATGATTTCAATTCTTGACAAATACCATGTTTTCCTCGTCTCGTGAGGTAGAAAAGTTATAGCTAGACCACTCGTGCAAATATAAACATTCTACCTCACTCGATGTGATAAACATGGCATGAGTACAAAAAGGACAGATATCCTCTTTATATGTTACTCAAATATAAATATATGCATTCAATCGTAAATCTAACTGATTGAATAGTAAATTAAATTAAATTAAACTAAATTAATAACAAATCAAAACGTAAACTTTGATTAAATCGTTACTTCTGAATGATGATGATGAGTTAGCGAGAACCGGAGTTTTGTAACTGTTGTTCCAGCTTAATTTCAACCAACAACCTAATATCAGCTTACAGTTTAACTGAATGAGTATCCCTATCAATTCCAGCGATAATGGTCATGATTTTAAGGTAAAAGCAGCACGATTCTCAAAGGACCCAGATAATGAAAACTCCATCTGTAACTATTGTAACCTCACGGAGGATGAATATCATGTACTTCTGGAGTGTCCTCAATACACATGTTTAAGATATAAATATTTACCTTTATATTTCTGTAAATACCCGACTACAGAAAAGTTTATATCACTTTTAACTACAAACAATGTCCAGCTTTTGTACAGACTATCGCTAGTCCTATACCATATCAATCGTTATCGATCAAATCGACATCATTTGTAAACCTCTTATTGTGTAAACATATTATTTTGATGTTATGGTTGTCCTATTACATGGTAGCGCTGTATCTATTGTGAAATTCATTTACATTGTACTATTGGTCTCCGGGCCATATATACCAATAAAATCTGTCTGTCCAGCGATAACTGAAGTTCCAATCAGGATGATTCTTCCGAGATGAACTTAGAAACCCGACTGACGGAGTAATATATATGAAGGAAATAACTTTAGAGAGGTATTTAATAATTTGGAAAAACAACATGAAGAGAAACATATCTTTGAAATGAAAACAGATTTGTCTTACAAGGATGACAAGACATGTTGGGAAACAGTGTATCCATAAAACCCAGACACTAATTGATTCAAAGATGCATCACGAATGTTTGTTTCCCATTTTCAACATCCTGTTTGTACTTTGGATTTTCATTGGTTCAGTGGTATTTTTTTTGTTGTATAACGGCAACATTAATAATGATTCTGAATCGGTTTGTAACGCACTCAATCCCAAAAACCTATGTGGAAAAAAACGGACCAAAAAACGGACCAAATTGCGATAAGATATCATGGAATGAAGGTCAGGAAAAAAGGCATGTACTGTTTGTTCAGATTGTCACTAACTGTAGAAGAATATAAAGCGGGACTTACAAGATGTTGGCATCCTGTCACTTTGACATGAGCACCAATACGGCGAGATCAACTAGGTGTTATAACTTTCACTGTGCTAAAAGATACATGTCATGCAATAGTAAACACATAAACTACAAGTGTATAATAGACATCTAATCGGGCTTACATAAGTAAAATACAAACATAAGATTTACAATTATATAAATACACATATATTTATATATTCAGCTGATTTTGTCTCAATCAAAAACTCAGACATATTTACATAGATTGTTCAGTACTTCTACAGATGTAGATGGTAATAATTGTTTATAAAATTATACATGTTTGTAGATAGATTTTGTTCTCATAATATCTTTAAATAAAACAGATGGTTTAGATGGTTATAATATTCATAGATCAATATAAAACGTAATAATCTTCGATTCTTTTACAAATCTAAGGTCATATCCGTTGATTGTAGTCAATTTCCAACTGCCTTGTCACAATTTCCTTTAATTCAAAATACCTGCTTTAATATTTATAACATTACCTCTTTGCACTTTATTAAATAGCAATGATAGATATTTCTCTGATAAAATAGGCTCTTATATGTTCTATACATTTTATACCTCGGACTGTCTTTAATGTAATTACTGAAATATATTATTACCTCATTTAAAGTTGAACATACAAGGATCGGCCTGTCTATGATAAATAAAATATAAAACATATTTCAACCTATATACACATGTAGGTAAACAATTCGCATTAGTATGAGTGTTCTCAAATAAAACCAGAGCATGAATGGTGATTAAAGGCATCACTAAGTACGTCAGAATGTACAGGAGCTATCAGTTGACATACAATCCACCTGACCAAGTAGCCATGGCTGTTATTCAGTGTGATTGCTAAGGCTTCACATTTCTAAGTTTCGAGTGGAAAGCGCCAACCATCTTGCAGTCGTCTTAAGGTTGTGTTCTATCGCCGGCGAGCTCGTCGGATCGCGTGACGTTCTCATAATCTCTCTAAGTACATTCTCGACTTGCTTAATTCAATCTCGACTGTGTCGTATTTCAGTCCATGCTAATGATAGGAATCAATAGAGTTATCTGCCCCTGTATACTCGCCTTTCACCCAAGGGAGACCACTCGCAGTAACATAAATTGCTTTCGATGTTTCGATTTTCACTGACCAATGAAGGAATTGCGGCTGATCGGCTTAGAGTTGTGACCGTGGCCTGGTTGACGCCTCGTCTGGCTGATATTACTCTCCCTATGTTTAGGTATGCATACCAAATCTTGGAATCAATCGCTGAAAGGTTATATTTAGAAACTAGTTTGTGAGCTCCTCCGCTTATTATAGCTTAGAGTGCATCCGATCCACTCCAATAATCAAACACAAACTGTTATTCAATAACACAGAAACCATATTTGCATACTATATATGAACATTGATATCACATTGCATTAAATTCGACCCTTTCAAACTCAGAGACCAATGGTCGTCATCAACGGTCATACCATATATTTCTTACTTGGCACGATGGTTTCCGTAAAATATAAATATTGATACATAAACTGAGAATTTGAAGAAAAGTAAAATGAACAAGAACAGTGCTATCAATCATTAGCTGCATCAGTGATGAGACTAAACTCTACCACGTGTTCAGCTACATGAGTCAAGGACATGTCAAAATAAAGCGTCTGTTGATAATGTTATGTTTACTTACTGAGATTACAACACATATTTAGTTTGTGCTCAATTTTCCAGACAACACGCAGTAAAAACAACTACTTCATATTTAAAAAGCCACCAAGATATGTAATATGTTAATGGTTCTTGTTTATCATTTTTTTACCATGGTCAGTAGAAACTGGAAAATAAACTGAATGCATACATGTATTCACACACTCATTTGTATGTATATACGAGGGGTGTCCCAAAAGTTTCCGGCCTGAATATGAACTCATGCCTAAAACGCAACCATACTGTGCGTGCATGAAGTTCATTCATTTGCGTGTAAATGACATGAAAATCACGAGATGCATACTCTTCAATTGCGTATAAAAGCCTGTCCTTCACAGGTACCCTCACTTTGTGTATCGAAATGGAGAAAAGTGAATGTAGAGCTGTCATCAAATATCTGAGTTTAAAAAAATACACTCCAAAGGAAATTCATGGGGATATGTCACAAACATTAGGTGACTCTGCTCCTTCATATAGCACAATTAAACATTGGTGTGCTGAATTTAAACGGGGTAGAGTAAGCACTGAAGACGAGCCCCGTCCCGGTCGTCCATCTGATGTCACCACAGGGGAAAACATTGAGGCTGTTCTTGACACAATAATGCAAGACAGACGTGTGACCATCAGATACATAGCTGCTACTCACCACATCAGTAAAACATCAGTTGAAAGAATTATACACGAACATTTAAATATGAATAAGGTATCCGCACGCTGGGTCCCCAGAATGTTATCTGAGGACCAAAAGCGAAAACGTGTAAGGCGACCCGATTTTATTATGGAAACCCGAGATTCCATAATTGACCAACGTAAATAACATAAGTGAGAAGTTCAAATTCTATCAAAAACCTATTTTTATACTTTAACTAAGATATTGACGAAAATTCCAACTTTCTACCCCGCACCGTACGTGAGATACAGACCCCCTTGCCCATGGGTATGCCCGTGGGAAAGTTCGCCCATGGGCCTGCCCATGGGCCGGCCCATGGGCGAGAGGTTGTTAAAATTTGAGTTACACAAAAATTATTTTCTAATTTTTAATAATGGGTCTAGCAGTAACATATTTTAGGTATTTGTGAACTCCCCCAATGCAAAGGAAATTTTTTTTCCCATGGGCGAGATTTCCCATGGGCGAGATTTCGCCAATGGGCGAGACTTCGCCCATGGGCCAGGTTGCCCATGGGCGGATTTCCCATGGGCCAATGTTGACTTTGGCAAACATATAATGTTTGTGAAATGTTGACTTTGAAAAAAAAATGTTTGTGAAATGTTGACTTTGAAAAAAAAATGTTTGTGAAATGTTGACTTTGAAAAAAATAGAATGTTTGTGAAATGTTGACTTTGGAAATATTGACTTTTAAAATATTTATTGATTTTGGTGGAAGTGTTACTTTGATAAAATATGGACTTGTTGATTTTAATACATATTTTGAGTTATATGAATGGTTGACTTATGAAATATTCATTTTAGTGAAATGTTGTGTAGTTTAAGTTTAACTTATATAAAATGTTAACTTTGGTGACATATTGACTTTGAAAAAGATATTTTGAATTTAGTGAAATGTTGACTTTAATCACATATTTACATCTTGACTTTAATCACATATGTTGACCTCGACCATGGGCCGGATTTCCCATTGGCTTTATTTCCAATGGGCGAAACCTCGCCCATGGGCCAATGTTGACTATGGAAACATATAATGTTTGTGAATGTTGACTTTGGGGGGGAAATAATGTTTTTTGAAATATTTACTTTGGAAATATTTATTGACATTGGTGAAAGTGTTACTTGATAAAATGTTAACTTGGGTGACATGTTGACTTTGAAAAAGATATTTTGAATTTTATGAAATATTGACTTTGATCACACATTGATTTTGATGAAATGTTGACTTATAAAAGATAGTTTGAGTTAAGCGAATTGTTGACTTACATTAATTATGTTATGTTAATTTATTGACTTTGGTGAAGTATGCTTATATCATGAAATATTAATTCCATATTTATTCCATTTTATTCACTTTGGTGAAGTTTGAAATGTTGACTCTGATTATATATATTGAGCTTGGTGAAATGGTGATTTTGGAATTGATGCCACTTTGGTGAAATGTTGACTTTGAAAATATTATAATGATGGTGAAATGTCGACTACGGAAATATTGGTTGACTTTTGTGGAAGTTTAACTTTAATAAAATATTGACTTTGGTGAAATGTTGACTTTGAAAAGATATATCGAGTTTGATGACATGTTGACTTTGGAACTATTGGTTGACTTAAAGTTTATCTTTAATTATATGTTGACGTGGTGAATTATTGACTTTGAGAAGATATTTTGAGTTTAGTGAATTGTTGACTTCTAAACGATTGACTTTAGTGACATAGTTTTACTTTGAAATATTTATTGGCGATGTTGAAGTTTGAGTTTAATAAGATTTTGAAAACACTATGGTCTGGCTTAAGGAGCGCGTTTCAAACAGTAAGTATTAGATTTTTTGACTACGCTGTTGCCCACAATACAGACAGACAGACAGACAGATAGTTTATTCAGTCTCACCCAATATATACACATACATTAGTAATATCAATAAAATATAAATACATCTGGGCCACCCTAAAACTAGAGTTATGAGAGACTATCTATACATATAAAAAATGCAATGACTACAAATAAAAGTTATGAATGTAAGAGTAAACGTGGTTATAAATCAGATACTAAAACTTTGGTTAAATATAGAATAATACATATATTTGTATAAATATAGGTATACATATAAACTGTACATAAAAGGACATAAAATAATATATTATAAAAAAGTCAATTTTTAAACAATACATTTCGACGTTTTTCCAGCAGTAGTTTGCAGCTTCTGGCACTTTTTTTTTTAAATAGTTGGGCTTGCTAGGATAAATGATAGACGTTCCGGGTCGGTGGCAGTATTAAAATTGTTCCATTTGGCTTGACAGGTTCTAAGCAGTGGTTCTCTGATTGTTTTGTAGAGTGGGCAGTGTCATCGAGACTGATGATTTATACACAACCAAGTGCAGGTAACAGATATATGATATATTAGACCTGTGCATTTGTGTGTATCAGAACACCATGTCTGTGTAACGAGCGTGCCGTGGTATTGCGTAACATGTCTATTCGATCAACTAACCCATTGTTGTAAATTACGAAAATAAAACAGTCCATTACTTACCTCACTTGTTTGATTCTATTTCGAGCGGTTTTAATCATTGAATAGCACAGAACATACATATGTATATACATTCTTGCATGTATGGTAATGCTCAGTTGTTCCTAGCGTCAAAATACTTCATTGCCTCTTTTGAACAAGGGAATACTTGGCAAATATTATGAACACTGATCTAATATATTCATTATTCGTTTGTATCAATAATCAGCGAAACGTTTTACTTTTAGAAATGTAATGATGTAATGAATTCAGAATGTTCTCATTTTTGGCGTTTTCAAATTCGCCAGTACCCTACAAATTTTAATTAATACGAACTCTTGCAATTAGTCTCCAATTTAGATATTGAGAGGACCCACTCACTGTTAGTCTGTTGACAGCAGTGAAGGGGGTACATGAAAAGTCTATATTAAGTTCTTAATAATTTCATTTGTTTACAATTTCGGCCGCTTTCTCAATACGATACAGGGATTATCAAAGACATCTTACGATTTTGACGGGTATTATGTATGAAAAGCCTTTTCACACAAGTGTCCTTCCCCTAAAAAAATATATATTAAGTTTATATATATGTAGTCAGTTTATAACCAGACGTTTCCACAATATACTCTCCGGTTTGCATTCAAATGAAAATAATCCAAAATGAATATACCAATCTTTTCTAAAATCTCAGACAATTCCTGAGTGTTTAACCATCAAGTCAGTGAACCGTATCTCCTGAACATCCCAGTGACCACGTGTGTGTATCTCTGAGTCAACTACACACGTGTCAAAACACTCCGATTGAAATAACAGTATTGGCGACAATACACATATATACGTATTTTTGAATTGGTTTATGGTAATACCCAAACTGCCCCTTTGCAATACACACTTATCCCAGTATACCCAGTATATCATATTCCATTTAGCTCGTTAAGAGCGCGACTTGGCTCCTCATAGGATGACTAGTGATGATAATTAGATACTATAGTACTGTACAGCATACATACTGGTTCATTTCAAATTTTATTTGAGAGCTTAATGAACAATTTACATGTTTTTTGTTTTTAATTTTAAGTTGACAATGTTGCATAATGTAAGCGTTTATACAGCGTGGTAAAAGTTTAATAGGTTTGCTACAAGTTTGAGATTCAAGTAAAATAGACAGGCAGATGTCATGACTTTGTTTATGATATTTAACGGTTAACAACATTTATTATGTTTCAAATATTTTGGTACGGTTGTTGGAAGTGTGATAATATCTAAATGTCCATGTAGTTACATAAACATTGCTTGCTACACGTTTGTATTTCGTATTCATATTGCAATACATGTTTTGAAAGCAATATCTTTTCAAGTTATCATACAATACCGAGATGAAGTGAACATGGTATTTGTCAAGAATTGACAGATATTTTATTTATTATGTCAATATTTCTGTGAAAATTTCACTGTTGGAGTTGACAGATTTCAAAGGCAGCGGTTTAAAAGTACATCCATTGTGTTGTTGGGGGGGGTCAAATATGACAAACGTTATAAATTATCTTATTTTATCGAGAAGTACCAACTGTTACTGAAAACTACCATTTTGATGATACTCGACTTAGTATATTGACAATATGAAGGTAAAAGTATCGATTTCTGATCGAAAACCGGACAATGCACCTCGTCTGGCTCGCGCCAATGAGTCAAACGTAGTTTTGGAATCTTATTTAAACCAGACAAAATAACAAACTTGGGTTGATAAAAAATGTTCGACAAGTCATATAACTACTGCATGTGCATGTAAATAGGACGTGTAGTTTCTGCACATGCATAATGATGTTACTTTTAATTATTGGAAACTAGTAATTATGTTTGGCGACTGGGGATGAATATGCAAGCTGAGTGAATTTGTATTAAAGCCAAATACAAATTTATGAAACACAATTGATGCACCTTTAAATGACATCATACATAACAGCCTTACATTTGGAGCTTCTAAATAACTTTTTCCAACAGCCTATGCGTGTGTTTTCTGTGTTGATTTATACAGAACACAATACGATAATCATATATGATTGTTATTATTATTATTATTATTATTACTGCCTTTCTAATATCGCATGTTATATAATACTGTGCGTTAGATCTATAAGAACATTTGAACGAATGTTGGCCACCCCTAATAGTCTGGTGGGAGATACACAAATAATTAAGTGAGGGTGGGTACATGATTATTAGTTAATGTTCATTTCCGCCACCTGTAATTACATCAACTAGCGAATTCCCATGGCCAGTGAAGGGTGACGTCCTCTCATGCACATTATGTAAGACCAGGGACTTTCTAATACACAGCACACTTAAAGACCGTTAAAATCATTAGTTTATCGCATTAAATTAATTTTGTTACTTCATTTGTCAAAATCACTCCATGTCTTTTGCTTGGAATATGTATAATGATATGTGATGTTTATTCAATATTTCAGTATGCATCTGATACACATGAGAGGTCTATAACTAGTTCATAACTGTCAAAGCTGTGACGAGTTTGTGGGTCTCACATATAATGCACCACCATCAGCCTAGTTGTGATATCCATGGGTTTGCACATAATTGATACAATCAGCCTTTGATGTCCAGTTGAAAGTGTTAAACCTATGAGAAAGGCAAAGACGTCACACATTAAGATGGATTTAGAAACATGTTTCCTTCATTATATAAGTACATAAGCCAATAAATAGTTTCCAGTCACCAAAGTCAATCTCTTAAAAGTCAGCAATTCCTACATGATAATCTTAGGCATATTATAACTGTTGTAACAAAATAAATACATTATCTCAAAGTTACATAATTTACATTTGTTACATTTACATTCTCAATAACTAGCGCTATTAGTTCCTGGTCGAGAATGTCATCTGATCGGAGATGAATTTGCAGTGTAACGCACACAGATCGGAAACATATAAGTGCTAATGTGGTCACTCTATCGAAATCTTACTACATTTGTATATATATTGGCGTTCTCGTCACACAGGGGTCAGAGGCATTGTACCGGTAATTAATTACCTGTCGGCCTTAATGAGTTGACCGAATACTCATGTTACGTAATACCGAGTGGACGCTTGTTCAACAGTAGGGTATTCTGAGAGTCAAAACAAAAGTCTGATATATCACTTAAACCGCATTTGCATGGCTATATTGCAATTGTTCTATATCTTTATATAGCTGTAACATGCACTCAGTTGTGTATAAATAATCAGTCATGGTGACCGATGTATTGTGGGCAATAGCACTTACACTTACCGGAACTATTTGAAACACTCGCCTTTAGCCAGACATTAGTGTTCAACTTAAAAAAGTCATAATATTTCAAGAGTCAACGTTTCATTAAAGTGAATATTTTATAGAAGAGAATAGTGTTGAAACGTCTATTTGGGCTAAGTAAAGGAAGCAGAGAGTGCCTGCAATAATAATAGTTGATGATGATGAGTACGGAGATTTAACGAGCGATTTCAGCGGAGCTGTTCTCTCACTCGGGTCGCAAGGACCATTAATAAAGTTTCGAATGATTCCAAAGGAGGATAATTTTGATGCCACGGTCGAAAAGGGTGGAGGCAAATTTTGAAATTTTGAATAGTACCTAGGCAAGATTAAATAATAAAAGTCTCTCATAACTCTTTATATAGAGTGGCTCGTTGCATTTTAAAACATATTTTATGTGTGTGTACATTGTCTGTAATTTTGTGAGACTTAAATAAACTATCTGTCTGTCTGTCTGCAATTATATTAGTAGCCGTACCGCCTCATTCTTTTAATTAACAAACCGTGTCATTCCAACAGCATTTATAATGATAAATGCAACGTTGATACCAGAACAGAACACATATCATCTCTGCCACTCTCTGATTCAACCAGGACCACAAAATCACTCAAGCGTGAGTCTACTGGTCAGCACAGTCAAGTTTTGAACATTTGACGGATTCTGGCCAAATTCGACTTCACAAATCAGAAGCCGCT